>OMLC01103510.1:0-20255 GCA_900302585.1 Regalecus glesne | reverse complement strand
CGTGTTCTCTTGTGAGAGAGAGAGAGAGAGAGAGAGAGAGAGAGAGAGAGAGAGAGAGAGAGAGATGCTTGAATAGTGCAATGGTGCAGTCATTCAGGGGGATATACAAGAATCAATTCCTATGGTGATTATATTTGCCTTACCATAGTCGTACATTTTGGAGCATTGTTCCCCTTCAGTGTTACTAGCACAGCACATCAACGGCGAATTGATAAGAAGGTAACTTTTTACTTCGCTCTCTGACATCTCTGTGGTATGTGCAGGAGTTTTGCCTGAAAAACTGCTTCTGTTGAAGGAAAGACGTATTCCTGTTAAGATCTCATGTGTGTCCGATGGTGTGGGAAGTGATTCGTTTTATGCTGGGGTTCTTCGAAATTAACATTAACAATGTAGATAATCAAGAATTGCTGATACAAAGGATATAAAGGTCTATTTATTAAGGGGCGGCATAGCTCAGTGAGCAGAGAGGTTATTTGGCAATCAGAAGGGTTACAGGTTTGATCCCCGGTCCTGCAGAAAGCATGTCGAGGTGTCCTTGAGTAAGACACTGAACCCCTAACTGCTCCCCGAGCACCATATGGTGGCAGCTCACTGCTCCTATACAATAGGATGGGTTAAAATGTAGAGAAATCCAAATTTCCCCTTGATAAGGTCATCTTTTTTTCTCCTTTTTAAAAAAATGTGTCACAATTAGTCCCCATGTTGTGGGGGTGGACATGGACTGAGATGGATCTTGGAGGATTAAGGCGAGATTCTCTTCATCTTGCCCTGTGGTGGATTCAAACCCGCTCCCTCTGGGTCGTCAGTTCCCAAAGTGAGCGTGCTAACCACTGAGCCGGCACAGCCAAATTGCATCTTCTTCAGTCTTCAGTCTTCAGGAGACTGAAGAAGTCACCAGGTGAGTGATGAAACGTTTCTTAATAAACTTCTGATCCAGTTGAACTGATTCACCTCTTGTTGTTAATAATATGAACATTTTTCAGAGGGTAGAAAAGACAAGAAAACCAAAAGTTACCTGGCTGATTAACTGTCCACATCTCTAAACCAAATTGAAGCGTCTTTTTTATTTTATTTCAGCACTCAGTGGTTTTGGGTCTTTCAGCTTGGCACATTTCCTTGTCCAAATGCTGTTAATCCATCGGATAGCGAGGGCATCTCCAGTACACAGCCCTTTTCAGGTCACTCAACAGATTTTCAGCCGGATTCAGATCTGGGCTCTGGCTGGGTCTTTCCACAATGCTGATCTACTTTTGGTGAAGTCACTCATTTGTTGATTTAGATGTATGCCTTGGATCGTTGTGACCTTCCTCTTCATCTTTGTTGCAGTCGCCGGAAGGTTCCGTGTCAAAATCAACTGCTATGAAAATCCATTCATGGCTCTCCCCACCTTGACTAAAGCCTCAGTTCTGGCTGAAGAACAGCAGCCCCAGAGCCTGAAGCTGCCACCACCGTGGGTTTGCCGTTCTGCTGGTGATTTAATTCCATCCATCCATCGTCAGCCGCTTATCCGGTGTCGGGTCGCGGAGGTAGCAGATTTCAGCCTGGACCTCCAAGCTTTCCTTTCCCTTGCAACATCCACTAGCTCTGATTGGGGGATCTCAAAGTGTTCCCAGGCCAGTATGGAGATATAATCCCTCCATCTGGTCCTTGGTCTACCCCGTGGCCTTCTCCCAGCTGGACGTGCCTGAAAAACCTCTTTTGAGAGGCGATCAGGTGGCATCCTTACTAGATGCCCGAACCACCTCAACTGGCTCCTTTCTATTTGTAGGACCAGCGGCTCTACTCCGAGTCCCTCACGTATGTCTGAGCTTCTCACCCTATCTCTAAGGGAGACACCAGACACCCTCCTAAGAAACCTCATCTCAGCTGCTTGTATCTGTGATCTTGTTCTTTCAGTCATGACCCAGCTTTCATGGCTTTCATGGTGATTGAATTAAATTGTTTAATTACCACACAACCAAGCTTGGTGGAATTTGCTTTCTGCATCTAACCCATCCTATTGTATAGGAGCAGAGAGCAGAGCCACAGCACAGTGCTTGGGGAGCAGCTAGGGTTTAAGTGACTTGCTCAAGGACATTTATCCATGCTTTCTGTAAGGGCTGGGGATTGAACCATCAATCTCTGATTGCTAGTCAAGCATCTTACCTTCTCAGTGTTCTAGTGTCTAACATACCTTTTGGAATTAAGGCCAAAAGGTATGAGCTTTGTCTTATCAGACCATCACATGTTCCACATGGTTTCGGGAGCCTGAATGGATCTTTTTTTTGCAAAAATTTAGCCAGGAATGGATGTTTTTTCTGTTTTTTTTCTTCCATGTGAAAAGGTTTCTGCCTTGGCCCATAGCCCAGACACTAGTAGAATACAGGAGATAGTTTTCATATGCGAGGAACAACCAGGACTTGTCAAAAGTTCATGCTGCTCCTGTAATGTTGCTGTATGTATCCATCTTGGCAGCCTCCCTGACCCCTTTTCTCCTTGTCTTCTCATCACTTTTGGAGGGATGTGCTGTTCTTGGTAATTTCACTGTTGTGCCATATTTTCTCCACTTGTTGATGGTTGTCTTCATTGTGTCCCGTGGCGTGTCTAGTACCTTGGAGATTCTTTGGTGCCTCTTCTGATCAATACCTTTCAACAATGAGACCTCATTGATGCTTTGTAAGCTATTTGGGCTCCATTGATTTTGCAGTTGGACGCAACCAAGATGTCAGGAAGCTCCTACAGGAACAGCTGAGCTTTATTTGGGCTTAATCCGATTCAATTTTAACTGATGGCAGGTGTATTGGCACTACTAATTAACACGAGCGTGAATGCGATTGATTAGTTCTGAACACATCCCTAACAGGTCTTTCCCCTATTACGTCATTCATATCTGTGCGTGCAATTAATTCTGGTCGGAGTTGTCACAGTGAGCGCTGGTTGCTGTTTTCAATGTTGATTTGCTGCTAGCTAAATTTCACGTATACAAAATGCCAACACTTCATGCAAACATAACGGCAAAAATCATCGCCCTAGCTTTTTTTCAAAACTCTCGTACAGGCATTGATTTGATTACACAAGAGCAGGGAGCCAGACATTCTGAGAACCTTGTGATGACAGGAGACCAACGCATTTGGCGACGGGCTTCAAAGTTAATACAACAAAGATGGTCTCAAAAATCAATGGATTGCTTCCCTGGTATTTCAGAAACATCCACTGAGAAGAAATTAATGACTGGATCCGTTACTTTAACAAAAATTTCCATCATTCCGAAGTCATAGCAATACGAAAAAAGCCGGGACAACGACACTGTGACGTTTCTTGTTAAGACCAGGGTTTATGCTTCAATGACAAATACATTTACAGGGTGTATATTTTCACTTGAGTCAGACAAATGGTCAAGTCATTAATGCAAAATATAACTAACTATAAGGCTGGTCAGGGGGCTGTTGCAAACATGTTGCAGCCCTTCTATTTGCATTACTCGATTTGACAAATTCAGAACTAAAAAAGGTTCCTGATTCACTGAAATGTGTGCAAGTTGCTCAGAAACGGCAAGGGCCTTCGTCAACAAGTCAGATATTGGCAGAAGTGATACATTTTTGGCATTTCTTTTGCCAATACTGGACTCCGTAAGACACGAAAAAGAGCCTTCAGGAGGGCAGACCGTGAGCGTTATTGTGCAACACCCCCTTTTGCAAATGAAGTTTATAGGGACACACTTGAAATGTTGGTGGCAAACTTGCAAAGTAGTGGTCACCCTTTACCAGCTAGCTGTAAATCAACATGAAAAACAACAGCAGGTGCTCTATGTGACAACCAGTATTGATTGCGCGCACATGTGAATGACGTAACTAGGGGAGAGGCCTTTTATACAAGGGTGTGTGCACTAATGCAACCAGGTCGTTGTACACTTTGTTTTTTCTTTTATCTTCTTTTAAATGTTTCTGGTTGGTTGTTTTTTTACTTTGTTTTTATGGGTTGTAATTTCCCATTAAACGTGGAAAAGTTATGATATGATTTATCTTGGTTTCATTTTTAACACCACAAAAACTTGCCATGTTGACAGGGGTATGTGGACTTTTATCCATCCATCCATCCATCTAACATCAACTGCTTAACCGAAGTCAGGTCAAGGAATCATGCTGGAGCCTATCCCACCCCTCATTGGGTGAAAAACGGAAACACCCTGGATAGATCACCTTTCCATCGTAGGGCTTTTTTAAACTTCTTTTTATCCCTTTTTTTCTTCCCACCCAAATCCCCTGAGTGTCCTACTGCTGGGTCAGTCACTTTGATGACCCTCTAGAACATCAACAGGAAGGAGGAAGTGGTAGCATGTGTCTCCTCCAAGTCACATGACCACTAGCCCTCACTAGTCCACACATCATGGTCTGGTGGGGAAAGCACAGTGCTTGGCCGTCAGAGGAGAATGAAGCAGAGTACTTTCCCTTCACTTAACCAAGAGGCCTGGACCACCCAGAGGGGGACACTAGTGAACCCAGAATACTTTATCCAACCTAACCCTTATACCCATGTGAGGCTTAGCCAATTATGACCCGCTTACTATGGACTTCTGGCCGTGGTTGGTAACGGCGCAGCTGGGAGTCAAACACCCAACTGCATGACAGAGAGATGCACTGAACATAGGTGTCTTACCCCCCTACGCCACCGGAGGGCTTGAGTAATTAGGTCTTGCTCAAGGATACTTCAACATGGTTTCTGAGGGAACTGGGGATTCAACCACCAATCTTCCGATCACTAGATGACAGCCTTGCCCCTTGAGCTATGCTACCCCTGCGTAGACTTAATATCCACTGTATATGTTACTGGTTAGAGTGTGTGAATGCAGACATGCTAGTGATGACATCGAATGGGCACCTTCCAGCACTGATGACTCACTGAAATGGGCCCTTGACACTTCAAGATCGTCAAATGTACACATGCTTAGGCTAGTGCAAAAAATGAAAGTGTGCCGACACAAATTCACAATTTCTTTTGAAAACGACTCAAAATGTAACATAAGACATCTTACCCCGTATGCTCGAAGTTTTTATACCATTTTATTGTTGGCTTTGGGCAGCCATGTGACACACATTTGAATGAAGGGGAATACATTGATTTCTGGGGTATTAGCTGGAGCTGCGGTATTGATGGATGCTCTGGAAATAACACACAGCAAAGGGATACGTCAGCCTTCTCACACCGGAGTAAATGTAAGCTGTGCTCAGAAAGCAAACCTCTCTCAGCATCCAAAAAGCATGATGTTGTCTGTCTGTTGTACATTCCTGATGAGCATGAATTTTGTTTTTTTTTGTCTAGATGAGAAAAAGAAGGGTAGGCTGTTACGTACTTGGTATGACACGCAGAGACACGGTCAGTGAAGACTTGGTGCGGTTCCTGGTTTGACAGCTCAGGTTGTAAATCCCAGTCTCTGATGTAGAAAGTGGTGGCAAGACCATGGGATCGCTGCCATCGCTGGTTGGGATGTCAAGACAAGTTCAGCTTGTTACAACAATATAAGCTTGCTCTGCATAAAAGACAGACAGGAATCAGCCGAACACTCACATCTACTGACGCAAACCTGCGCAAGCACACTTACTTTGTGAGAGTTTGGTCCATTCCTCGGCTCCAGTTGCAGACAGGGTTCCCTGACAGGTTCCTCAGGGAGATTTGGAGTCTCTCACCAGCAAACACCTCTGTTCTCAGAGGACCAGAGGCATTCAGAAAGTCAGCTGGTAGAGGACGTAACATCTGCAAGACATGGCCGCTTATCAGCATGAAAATGGTCCGTTACATGTCACGGTTAGTCAAGTCATTTTTGGATAGCCCATTATCACAGATTTTAAAAATTGTCTCAGTGGGCTTTACACTGACAACCCACCCTGTCTTTAGACCCTTGCAATAGATAAGGAACGACTTCCTTTAAAAAATGTATGGACAAAATGGGAAGAAACAGACGAGTGATCTCTCTCCCAAGACTTAGGAGTGCACATGGACCTAGATGGGGCATGGGGGACTAAGGTTAGATTCCCTTCCTGACACCCAGCGGTGGGCTTGAACATGCGACGTTTGGCTCGTCATTTCCTGATGCGCGGGCTCCACCCCTGAGCTACTGCGGCCCCCTATTTCCATCTATCAGGATATGTTCCGAATTCGGTCCATGAGGGCCACTCTGTTTGAAATGACCATTTTGTGAAGTGGACCCATGAGTTTTGCAAAATAAGGGAGAAAGATGGGATGATTCAGAACCTTTTATTCTGGTAAAATGGAAGTGGGGCTTCATTACATAGAACACTTTGTTTCCTGGAGAGCAATGGCAGGTGGCAAAAAGGCCACAGACTACAGTTTGCTCTTATTGATCCAAAGGACCACACATTTCTCCATGTGGGACTAAAAGATAAAAATCTTACATTAAACTTTGCACATTCTTCAGGGGAAATCCTTCAGACCAAATTTAGCCTAGCTACATTTTTTTGACCATAAACTGACAGGTTTGAGATTTTCATTTGCAAACAAATGCGGCTGCCAATACGGGGAGCCTGCAAGGAATCTTTGGAATCACAGAAACTTGAGCTAAAAGTCAAGAACAGCCCCTTTTGCTTGACGGACAGCTGCAAGGGCTTCAACTAAAACCATGACTAAAACAGCTCCAGCCTACCTTAACTCCTCGTTCTCCACTCCATTCCATCCACCCAGCTCTTTCCTGAACACCTCTGCACTTGAGCTCGACTTGATGGACTTGAAAAAAGGGAGGACTCTGCCTCCATTCAGTACGGTCATTGCCTCTAGGGACTGCCTGATGACACCTACGTCCTGTCCTGTTGGTCTCGAGCTTATCTTTGGGGTACTCACTCCAATTGTTCCCTTCCTCGAATCCTCCCTTGTAAGGCGGCAACTCTCGAATGTAGTTCGCTTTGGGTGAATTGGTAGGATTGTAAAACGGGCCTATGAGGAAATGCTTTACATTTGACTTCTGCATCTGGCCAGGGAATGTGCCTGAATCCGATAATATAACTCACATGTATCTTTAAAAAGAAAAGATACCTCCGCCAATAGCTTGGGAATCAGCAGGGAGTCAGATTGTAGGATTGACTTTCATCATGATGAAAAGGGAATAGACAAAAGTTCATGTGTTTCAGTTCTGCCCTGTTATTTTTCTGTTTCCAGCGTGTGTTCCACCATGCGTTTGCGCGTTTCACTTTTGCAGCGTCAACCGCACCAACGTCCGCAATGGGAGGCGGCTGGATTCTGGAGATCCCGCAGATTATTTGGCGTGACAAAACCATCCGGCTGCAAAAGAGTTGAATCAGTTCATCTGGACACTAAGTTTTGTGTCCAGATGAACTGATTCAACTGTTTCTTGTTGTTGTTCTCTCCTTACCCGGGATACCGAGCGAGCTTGAAGACAAACCATCTGGTTTCAGGAGTACCTTTTGGTGTTGTTGAGTGTGTGGAGTGTTATCCGTACAGCCGTGCTTAGACAGGTCTGACCACTTTGGATAGCAGGAATAATCAAATTGGAAGGAAAGCAAAGGAAAAGGAAGGAAAGCCACTTCATCCGGTTATTGTATCCTTACAATAAAATGTGTCCTCTGCTTTTAACCAACCCATCCTATTATATAGGAGATGTGGGCGCCTGAAGGGTAAATGGACTTGCACTTTTCTTGTCTAGCGACCACTCAGAGTGCTCTACGCTGAATGCCTCACATTTGACCGGGCCACACGGCAGGATACGGACCCACAATGCCCGCCTCCCAGGTGTGCGGCCAGGGCTTCAGCGTCTTGCTCAAGGGAGCCCAAGAACTCTTATACTCCGTTTCTGAAGGAGGTGGGAATTGAACCGGCAACCTTCCGATTACTCTCCCTGCCGAGCCACGCCGCCCCTCCATTTCACTATGTAGTGTTGTTGTTTTGTTAGTGTCATGTCCTGTCCTGTCACGGGGTGTTCTGTCATGTGGACCTGAGCATTTAATCACATGACTGGTGCTGGTTTACCTGGGCTACACGTGGAGGGTCATGGTGGCACTGTGTGTAACGGGCTTGTTTCGCTGAGGGAAATACTTTGGACATTCACTGAAAATACACCGAGTTGTGACTCGGAATCAGTTTGTTTAGTGGACGGATCTTCGACGCACTAAAAGATGATATGGCCCCCGGCAGCTCTTACCTTCAGACCCAGTGCACAGGTTGAATTCTGCTCCGTCTTCTTGTCCACGCTGTGTGCCGTGACGGCAACCAGTAGGAGGGCAGCTGAAAGACAAACAAGACCAGGTCAAAACCCGATACAAGGCTGGGACCCTGTAGGGTCAGCGTTTGAAGCTGTGGCCGATTTGCTACAGGGACAGTCAGTGGTGGTGTCTGTAAGATGAATTCCTGCATATTAAACATTCATCAGGAGTTTTCTTTGGTCACAAAAAGAGGTGAATCAGTTCAACTGGATCAGAAGTTTATTCAGAAACGTGTCGTCACTCACCAGGTGACTTCTTCAGTCTGAGCTGAAAACAAACATCCTCCTCCTTATAAACGGTACCTTGATACCACACAACAATAGGCTGGGTTCATATGAGAGGTGGGTCATCAACTGCACATTCAGTGGCAATGAGCACCCTTGCCCACTGCTGTTTGTGAATAATACTTGTTAGTGCAATAAAGCTCATTTTGTATAGAAAAGGGACAATCTGAGGGAAAATATATCCATATCACCTAATTTTAATAATGCATAAAAATAGTACCAGAGCACCGATATATAATTTGGCTAGCGGTTTAGTTAGGGGTGCATCGAGAATTTAACAGTTTCTATGTTTTATTAGTGCAGGTTTAGCACTAATAAAACTACTAGACCTGCCTGATCCTTTGCTGAAGTCACCAGGAAGTGTTTCGTCAGAGCCATTGTCATTGTCCTCACGCCTGGCAGCGCACAGCCGACCAATCATCGACTTCCAGTGATATCGTCGGTCACATGATTCAATGGACCAATCGTGTCAAACGTGTCAATCACTCAGTATGTCGACCAGACAGGGACATTAGAGTTACAGTCTCTTAGGGATGCAGTATTTAGAGTTGGTGAGCAAAGTTGGAAATGAGTGTGGGGACACGAGGAGTGTTGAAAGTAAGAAGAGGAAGAACGATTGATCGAAATCTTAAAGTGGTTCGCTGTGAAGAGTGGAGAGGTGTCTCATTGGGGATGAAAGCCGTGATGACAATACGGGATGTTGAAGGAGACACTTGAAGTGAGAGAGTTTGTAGGGGAGAAACTTGTGAGATGTGTGATCCATTTAGAGTAACTAGAAATGGCATGGTTGTCATTGATGGTATCTCCAGGTGTCAGTGGCATAGAGTCCTTAAGATTGGTTAGACTAGAAAAGCGCGATTAATAAGAACAAGTCAATTTACCATTGGCGTATTTTATTTGTATTTATTTATTTTAGATTCCTTATCAGTCCCACAAGGGAAATGTGTAATTATCTGCATTTAACCCATCCTATTATATAGGAGCAGTTAGCTGCCACTATGTGGTGCTCGGGGGAGCGGTTAGGGGGTTCAGTGTCTTGCTCAAGGACACCTCAACATGCTTATTTGACAGAGTCTGGAGATGACCAGACAATGAGAGCAGAAATGGGATTCTCAGAGGCGTGAAACCGTTATGAGAATGGAGACTAATGACGAGATGGTGGCAGTGCAAAAAACAACAACAAGTGGAGCGGAAAAGGAATATAGCTTGACCAGAGTATCTGAAAAGATAGGACATACTTCTGGCATTCATCTCCAAGGTCATACGTTGTGCTGCTGAAATAAAGGGGGAGTCGCAAGGAACCAAGATAGTGTTGGGCGCTGCGAAGAGATAACTGAAAGTTGCGACCATATTTGGAGAAGACCCCGATGCTATACTGTGGGGAGGAGTTGGATATAGTCAGACTGGGTCGGGATTATAGAATGGACAACGTCGTGAATAGGATCACTTCGGGCGCCCAATCAATAAAGATGTAAAGATCTTAGGTTTCAGTAGGTGGTGGTAGTGCGACATGTCTGACTACCAACTGCCAATAAAAACCAAAGAAGAAGAGGAGATTTGCGTCTGTGAGGCTGGCCCATCGCCCAGATTGGAGGCTGATCACCAATAATTCAAAATATTAGTTCATGTAGTTCCATTGGTCCCAGACAATTAAAACGATTACTGGGTTGCTCTAAAAAGGAATACATACATTTAAGTACGAGCTGAAATCATCACATAATAATAATAATGGGAGAAAGAATGTATTCTCACAAGTTCATATTCACAACCAATTTTACTGGGCTAGACAACATGGAAGTGTCACGTCTACTGATTAAATAGCATATTTTCTGTTCACTGATGCCCAATAAGATGTTCCATTTATAAATCTGGTAGGTTTCCACGTTAGGCCTTTGATAGTTCAGTCTTTCAACATAGCACGGTGGCTTAGAAGCTCCCATGAAGCGGTCAAAGCATGTGCCTTTTCAAACAAGTCGGTTACTGTAAATCTTTGTTCCGAGTCCCCTTTGAATTTATTCTGCTGGGGTAACTAGTTGTGCAAGAAAATAAACAAATAAATCAGAACTGATTGAATAATTTTCAAATTATTGAGGCTAAATCATTCAAAAAAGATGAATTAGTTCATCTGGATACAGAAAAACTTTTAATCTATACAGCTTTAGTCCGACATCCCCACGCTTATAAATACAGTTGCATACTGACTGAAACTAACAACAGTTTCATATATATATATATATAGTCCATGCAGAAAGAGCTATTGGGTATTGGGACATATAGAGTCCTCTCTTTGAGAGATCCTATTACCCATTACTCTCATGTAACAATATGATAACTCATTTTCCACGGTGTGCGTGCAAATATATATTCAATGTAGTCCAACATACTTGCCTATCAAAGTGAACATGTATTATAACGCATTTAGTGCAAAGTCAACTTGTTCAGCATCATGGCGACTCCAATAAGGAATCAAATGGGCCAATGGTAACTTTATTTATTGAAAATTTAAAAAA
The DNA here is from genome assembly GCA_900302585.1 of Regalecus glesne. Classification (NCBI taxonomy): domain Eukaryota; kingdom Metazoa; phylum Chordata; class Actinopteri; order Lampriformes; family Regalecidae; genus Regalecus; species Regalecus glesne. The sequence continues at coordinate 9,254 of OMLC01103510.1, read as the reverse complement.
TGAAAAAAACGTATGTATTTGACCGCAGATTGTCACATCCAGTAATAGATAGTTTGAAGAAGCACAGACCTGCGTAAATATAAAATATGATGAACACTGGAATAGAAACTAACTACATTATGATGTTGCAGCATTTTATTATCGCCCCATCACGAAAACTCTGTATTGGCCCGACTCACCCACTATCATTTCCCTCTGGTGGCGTTGACGCTCCAGTCTTGATGCTCTGTCGCACAGTCCGCAGGTGCTCTTATGAGACTAGCGAACTCTGCGGGAGCTTTTAAAGCACAGGAAGTTTCGCAGTTGTCATGGCCAGATGGTCTAACGAGGGGCTGACATCCTCTAGAAAAAAAAGACCGTGAATATTCATCAGAGTGGGGGGAACTATGAGAAAAATAACTTCCGAGACTGAATCAGATTGTAAATATACGTTTGTGCCGTTGTCAATGGGGAAAAAGAGCGTTACAACCAAAAGGATAAAGAGGGCAAGATGTCAACTGGCCGTCAATTCTGCATATTTTACGTGGGAATTTCACCACTGTAATTCTCCTTTGATTATGAAGATTTTTTTTCTCTCCCTATGATTTCTTCTTTTATCGTATATTCATCCCTCATAATTCAGATGGTGCATGCCCTGTCCGGGTTTTACCAGGAGTTTGCGATGGACCGTGTCAAATGAGAACCACTTGACTTGAGTATAGCTCTGAACCGGAGCGTACTGTCACTTGCAACGACCTCAGCCCGTTAAGCGTAAAACTGCAGCTTAATGTCACTATAACATAAAAATAGGGGGGTGATGATTGCCTGTCATCTATGAAACTTCACCCAATTTCTCTGGTCACGGAGAGGAACAGGCATTTGGTTGCCGCTTGGCTCACAAGGTGACAAATGTTGTAACTTGCATTTGCAAAAGCACGGCCAAACCTAAACGCCGTACCCAGAATGCAAAGCTGCACCAGCAGCAGCCTGTCGGGGTGAACTGAAAACAACAACAGCGTGAGCGCGGTACCACAACAGGCCACTTTGTGAGGACAGCTGCATGGATAGCGATAATAACGACGACTGGGGCTTTGCAAAAACAAACTCTCATCCAAAACATGCATTCTAGCATAATAATGTGAGTGCAATATAGCTGTGAGTTTCTTTTTGATAATCCCAAAGTTTCACCGATCCCCCTTATTTGGAGAATTTGTTCGCGGGGCTAGCTAGCCCGCTAGCCGTCTGCATCTCTCTATGGTCGAATATCTTCCGGCGGCAGCAGCAGCAGCAGCGGCGGCGGCAGCAGCAGCAGCAGCAGCAGCGGTTGTGCCATGAACAGTGGACTCCCAGCATCAGCTGCTCCGCTCGGGGGTGTCGGGATACCCAATGTCAAGGTGAAGTTTTGCCGATACTACGCCAAGGACAAAACCTGCTTTTACGGAGACGAGTGTCAGTTCTTGCATGATGATCCGTCCGTGACCAGCCTGTCGCTGCACGGCGGCAGCCCCGTCCCGTTATCTATGGCCAGTGGAGCAGTAACGGCGGCCGCATACTCGCTCGGTGGCTCTGCGGCGGCCTGCCCAGGTGGCGGGGCAGCGAATGTGGCGAAAAAGAGCGAATCTCTGGGGCCTGCAGGCACGCCTCTGGAGGGACAGCTATTGACCAGTGAGTATGCATAGCTTCTCAGGGAAGTTGAACGACTCAAGGCCGTACGCGGTATATAATAGTTGTCACTAAACTTTTGGGCCTCTGTGTGCTTTGTTGAAATTTAACCCGTGGATCCAGTTGAGGCCTCCTTAAACCCCCCCCAACAACGTTGGTTGGGTAACTCCACATCGAAAGTTGAAGGGTTACAATTTGAGAGCGGGTATTAGGTCTGCATGATGGGAAGTTTTACACAGTTTTAGGCCAGTTTGGTCCGACCTGCCCTCACGACGAGGGCCTGCTGGGTCTTGTCTTGACAGCTAGGACAGAGCGATCCACTAGCATAGAAAAAAGCTAATGTTAGCACTGCTAATTGACTAGAACTGCTAACGCTAGCCATCTCCCATGCCATGCTTGTTTGCTCTTTATTTACGACAAGGGGTTGTCAAAGTGTATGCACACGTGTGGGAGGCATCAAAGAAGAAAAGTTGCTTATGAGTAGTGTCACGTTGGCTTAGTATTTGGACGATTAGCTTGCATTAGCTGGGGGTCAGTGATAGCTAAGGTACCATGCACAGGGTATTGTTTTTCTTTGTTACGACCTCTTGTACACAATGTAAACAAGTTGGGAACTGACAATTGTAACAAATCGACCTACGTACAATGGTTAACTTCGCCTACTGTTAGCTGCAATGTCAGACACAACATCCAATAGTTAACCAAACGTGTATAATATTGCTTGTTTTAGCAGCAGCACGCTGTGTAGCATTTCACACTATTACGCCTTTTAAAGGTAGCCCTGTGATTGGTTAATAATGTACTGTGCATTTCCATCAACATATTTTTTAGTCTGATAATTCAACAATTGGATAAAAATGATGCTGAATCAATTTTAAATTGTTTATGTTATGTGTATTTTTCCAAGTTATCTTGTGTTGAACATACCTCATAGAAACACTGAACATATTCATTTGGCCTATGGTCTTTATTGTATCACAAAAGAGGTGAATCTGTTCAGCTGGATCAGAAGTTCATTTCAGAAACGTTTCGTCACTCACCAGGTGACTTCTTCAGACTGAAGAAGTCACCTGGAAGAAGTCACCTGGTGAGTGACGAAACGTTTCTGAAATGCACTTCTGATCCAGCTGAACAGATTCACCTCTTTTGTGATTTCCCTACCTGGATTATTGAGCATGCATCAAGACAGGTCTTTATTGTAGTTTAAAGAGAACACACAGGTGCTTTTTCCCGGCAAGTAAACTGCTGGTATCATTCTATCCATCCATCCATCGTCAACCGCTTATCCGGTGTCGGGTCGTGGATGCTGGTATCTTTCTCAAACCTTTAATTTATATTTGGACTGTTAAATCTATTCTCAGATATATCATGGAGCCATTGATGATGAGCAGAAAGGATCACTGATTAATAAAGAGGTTTCATAGTAACAATAAATAAATAAATGATTCACTTATCAGTCCAGCAAGGGGAAATTTGGATTTCTCTGCATTTTTGATCCAACCTATTGTATAGTAGCAGTGAGCTGCCACCATATGGCGCTCGGGGAGCAGTTAGGGGTTCAGTGTCTTGCTCAAGGACACCCCGTCATGCTATATGCAGGACTTGGGATCGATCCTGCAACCTTCCGATTGCCTGACGTCCGCTCCACCCAGTGAGCTATGCCGTCCCTGTTTGTATCTGATAAAGTACCTCTTGTCTTATACAGTCCCAGGGATGGAGGGCGGGACCCTAAGCGATGCCAATCTGACCAACTCATATTTCAGCAGCAGCTTTATTGGGGTCAATGGATTTGGAAGCCCCGCAGAGTCTAAGTATTCTATGATGCAGGTATGAGACTTTATTCATGAATGTAAGAGATGCCTCAACTTGAGGTTGGATAAAGGCTGTACTGAAAATATTTTGGTATGCTTGTAAACCATTTTGATTTCAGCTGTGGTTGATTATGTATATTAGATCACTACCATCTTACCTCGACATTCAAAGTTTGTCTCCTGCGTCCCTTGCCTCTTTGATGTCCCACTTCTTTAGCGAATGACCACCAGCAGCAGCTCTCCTAGTCTCCTCAATGATGGTGCCAAGAACTTCAGCCACAGCCCTCATGGTAAGATTTGTCCTGAAAGTATTTCTCAAAGTAGTACATTCACACATGTGAGGACATAACTCATTACCCTGTATTCTCCTCTGCAGATCCAGTCAATTCTCCCACATCTTCACTGTTCAGTGATTTTGGTACTCTTAGCATATCACAAAGGAGAAAGGTAAGCCTATTGGAGTGCCCATTTTGATAACCTCTTCAAGCATTTTGCCATTACTTCTGTCAGGAGGGGTTACTTTAAACAAATTTATGTCCTCAATATTTTGCATCTTTGGCTCATTTGTATTACGTTATTATTTTTGTCATAATTGTTCAATGGACTGACATATAGTGCTTTCCTAGTCAAGCAACAAGTTAAAGCACTTTAAAATGCATGCCTCATATTTACTGAGCATTGGGGAAGATGATGCCTTTTTTATGATGCCCCACAGTTGGGATCAAACCTACTGTACCTGACCTGGAGGTCAGTGCTCTTCTGCTGAGCCACCGTGGCCCCTAAGATACAACATAGTTACCCTTTCCTGTTATTTCAAATAACTCTTGCTTAAGCTCGAGATATACTTTATGAATCCCCGTTAGGATATTCATACTTTGCATTTAACCCATCCTAGCTGTGTAGCTAGGAGCAGTTGGCAGTCATAGCACCCGGGGACCAATTCCAGTTCTTTCCTCTTGCCTTGGTCAAGGGCATTTACAGATATTATAAACCCTAGCATATATGTGTTTGATGGTGAGAGGAAACTTCAGCACCTTGGAGAAAACCATGTCCACACAGAAAGGACGTGAGATAGCCTGGGGTTTGAACCCAGGACTTTCTTGCTGTGAGACAATCGCCTTGTTGCCAATAAATGTGTCTAATGGAATTTTTGACCCAAGAATTCGCCATTTGTTGCCAGACTCCTAACCCAGCAGCAAGTGAGTTCATCCCAAAGGGAGCTCCACGCATGGCCACTCTGACACAGTCGAACGTCCCGGCCTTTCCCTCACCTCTCTTCCCCCATCCCCTCACCAGCTCCACAGCGGCAGCCCTTGCTCCAGGTGAGACTCGGAACCTCTCTTGCGGGGGAATCACCCAGGCTTTTACTTTTTCTACGTCATACAAAGTTCAGTTTTTTTCTCCATCTATGGCTAGAGAAAATCGCTTAATTTTCAGTCTAGCAAACACAAGATTTTTCTTTTGGTTGTAGAATCTGTGGTACTCTGGCACAAAAGCAGTTCTTTGACTGCTCAGCCCCTTTTTGTAGGCCCCAATTTGAACATCCAGTGTATTGGGTAAAACTATGTGCTACATTCCCCTCTTTAAATACATTTTTCTTCCTATTTTTCCCAATGTCAGGCATGTCTCTTTCAGCTGGCTCTTCCCCCCTCCACTCTCCGAAAATCACTCCCCACTCTTCACCTGCCCCTCGCCGGCGCAGCCACACCCCAAACCCTGCCAATTACATGGTGCCCACCAGTGCATCTGACCAAGGCACACACATCATCCAGAAGGAAACTGTGGGGGGGACCACCTACTTCTATACTGACAACACACCTGCACCCATGGCGGGGATGGTATGTCCTGGCTAAATTGTATTATATTTTAACCACAGATGCCGGGGGATGTACATACACATGTTGATCCGTATTTGACCATCATGCAGTTATTTACCTTTAACATCTCTCATGTTGGAAATCATGAGCATCATGTTGAAAATAAACCATCAGCAGAGTGGTAGTTATGATTTCTCTGTAAATAGGAAGCTGTCTTTTTCTGGTTTCATTGCAGGTGTTTCCGACATACCATATCTACCCCCATACTGCACCCCATGTGGCCTACATGCAGCCTAAAGCCAATGCCCCGTCCTTTTTCATGACTGATGAACTTCGACAGGTATCACCCACCAGTCCTTCCTCACTACACTTCACTTTTTCCCCATTGTTTTCCATTGGAATTGTTGCCACTACTCCAGGAGCTGTTGTAGGCAAATATGGGCCAGTAAGATGAGCATCGGACATGATTGTTTTCCACAACATGTCCTTTAAAAGTTGTCATAAATCCTTGAGCATTTTCAAAAAAAAAAATTCTGAAAACCATTCTGTTCACATCTAAGGACAATCTATTTTAGAGGTTTGTCTTGATGCATGCTTAATAATCCAGGTAAGCACAGGGAAGCACAAAAAAGAAGTGAATCAGTTCAACCGGATCAGAAGTTTATTCAGAAACGTTTTGTCAGTCAAACAGGTTACATCTTCAGTCTGAGCTGACTGCAAGTACCCCCCCCCTTATAAACAGTACATTGATACCACACAACAATAGGCTGGGTTCATATGAAAGTTGGGTCATTAACTGCACATTCAGTGGTAATGAGCACAATTCACTAAGGATTGGGGAATATTTGCAATCACAGGATTATAGGATGATGACAGATGTACTCTCAGGCCACCACCCCTATTCAACAACTGTTATTCCCTCTAAACATAAATGGTCTGTTTCACCCCCTTTTCAAACCAGCGTTCCTCCCTATCAACCATGTGAACATCATCATCTTGAATGAGTGTCCACTAACCTGTAGATGGTGTAGACCACAGAGTCCTGACCCGACGTGTTGGCTTTCCTATGCCGCGCCATCCTCTTAGCTAGCGTCTGTTTGGTCTCCCCGATGTACAAGTCACTGCAGTCCTCCTGGCATTCAACAGCGTACACTAAGTTACTCTGTTTGTGCCGGGGGACCCGATCCTTGGGGTGGACCAACTTTTAACACAGTGTGTTCAGGGGTTTGAAAGCAACTGAGACGCGATGTTTTGGAAATACGTGTCTCAGCTGTTCCGACACTCCCGCCACATACGGAATCACTAGCGGTCTACGCTTTGGCTCCTCCTCGCCCTCCACTTGGCTGGAGCTCTGTCAGGGAGGCTTCCTGGCTTTAATAAACGCCCAGTTAGGGTAACCACACTTAACCAGGGCCTGTTTAATATGGGTCTTCTTCTTTCTCCCCGGCCACTGAGTCAGTGGGGACGTTGTCAGCCCGGTGGTACAGAGTCCTGATGACTCCCAGTTTATGCTCCAGAGGATGGTAGGAGTCAAACCCTAAATACTGGTCCGTATGTGTGGGTTTGCAGTACACACTTACAATCAACTGTCCCCCAACACCAACCTTAACCTCACAATCCAGGAAAGCCAACACGTCACTTTTAGCATCCTCCTTGGTAAACTTGATGTGGGTGTCCACCGAGTTAATGTGTTTAGTGAACTGTGGTATGTCCTGAGATTTAAACCCACACATATGGATCAGTATTTACGGTTTGACTCCCACCACCCTCAGTGTTCCACCCCTCCAGTGTCCAAAACAAGTGTCATTAAATCACGTGATTCGATAACAAAATCTATCATTGACCTTTGCCCTAAGGTGCTCTGGTACCATGTACACTTATGGGCATCCTTTTGTTCCAACATGGCGTTTGTTATGGACAATTCTTGACTAGCACAAAAGTCCAACAATAAAGCACCACCTGGGTTCAAATCAGGGAGGCCATTCTTCCCAATCACGCCTCTCCAGGTGTCTCATATGAACCCAGCCTATTGTTGTGTGGTTTACTGTTTATAGGGGGGATAATGCAGTTAGCTCAGACTGAAGAAGTCACCTGTTTGAGTGACAAAACGTTTCTGAATAAACTTCTCATCCAGTTGAACCGATTCACCTCTTTTTGCAACCCCACTGTTTGTCTTCGTCACAAATTAAATACCCGACTCATAGATTAGGTTTGATCTAGGCTAGACTGTGGTCTTAAGTTATTTCTCAACTACTATTTAAGGAGGCGGCATAGCTCAGTGGGTAGAGTAGTCGTCTAGCAATCGGAAGGTTGCAGGTTTGATCCCCGGTTCTGCATACAGCATGTCGAGGTGTCCTTGAGCAAGACACTTAACCCCTAACTGCTCCCCGAGCGCCATACGTTGGCAGCTCACTGCTCCTACACAATAGGTTGGGTCAAAAATGCAGAGAAATCCAAATTTCCCCTTGCGGGGCTGATAAGGGAATCCTTTCTTTCTTTTTCTTTCTATTTATACAATGTAAAATCAGAAATGTATTGTAATATGGCAAAGTCCAGAATTTTTACAGCTGAATGGGATGTTTAATTTAATTTCCTCTTACTCTTGCCCACAGGAGCTGATAAACCGGCATCTGATTACTATGGCCCAGATTGATCAGTCTGAGAACCCAGGTAAAACAACTTGTTTGTTGAGATGATAACAGAAGAAGTTAGGTTATTGTTTATTTGATCATTTCCTAACTGTGCTTTGGAGCAGGGAGGTTTTCAGAAAGCTTATTTATTACATTTACTCCGTAAATACTTTTGATTGAACTCAGTATATTTTACCTGGCTTTTTTTGAGCACGATGAGGTGGACAAACCTGCACAACTTGGACAAAACCAGCAGTTTATTTCAAAGTCCTCGTCTCAATAGGCATGTGCTCTGGCCCATGTGAATGTATTTTGTGTGTGCATGTGTTGGGATGGGGGGCTTGGAGGAGCTGGATCCTTTCCCATATTCAAACAGCTAGTTATTATCGTTTTTTTTCTGCCCGATTATCTGTTTTAGGCACTCCCAGACAGTCTTAAACACTTGATCTGCTGAATTTGTTTTGACGTAACTTTAATCAAATGTGAACATGCAAATGGTTGATAGTCGTCTTCATGGCTAACTGGAGAGAAAACAACTTGCAGTATTGTTTATTCAGAGTTAATATCGCTGCTGTCTGTACTTTTTGGAATCGATTGAAAGTGATTCTGTTTTTGACAGGTGTTCCATCTGAGGTTGACAGCTACCACAGCCTGTTCCCACTTGAGCCCCTTCCACCACCCAACCGAATGCAGAAGACCAGCAACTTCAGCTACATAACCTCCTGTTACAAGGCAGTCAACAGCAAGGATGACCTGCCTTACTGCCTGAGGAGGATACATGGTGAGATATAATACCTCTTCTGAATGACTCTCGAGGCAAATTTCCTTTTGTATTTAATCTCATGGGACCTTTGGTGATACTATGTGCTTGATCACCCCACATCCCATAGACCCTATCAAAATGAAACTGTCTATGTTGCCCCTTCCCTGCTGCCCAACTGAAAAACTTGGTTGAACTTGGGTTATAGCTGTTGACTTGTCTCTTGGTAAACGTCTTCAAGCTTAGTCTTCTGTGTTGACCCGTCAGCCTCAACAGCCCCTTGAAACTTGCTGTAGTCTTTCCATCTTAGACAGCAGTCCAACTTGACAGTACCCATTTAAGTGACCAACTGTTAAAGCATCCATTATCGGGATATTTATGGATTAGCTGTTGTCCCATATCTGCTAGAGATAGAAACTATCGCAAAGAAAATTTGTTTGCTTGTAGGTTTTCATCTTAAATGTTAAGCCCTCTTTTGCACGGGTTGGGTATCATTAAGATTTTAACAGTACCTCTACTCTTACAGATACTACCTATTGATCTGGTACATGAATGTTGTTGTTGTTGGGGTTTTTTTGGGGGGGGGGGTTCCACC
>OMLC01103509.1:14807-34324 GCA_900302585.1 Regalecus glesne | reverse complement strand
TTGGTCCACCCCAAGTATCGGGTCCCCCGGCACAAACAGAGTAATGTAGTGTACGCTGTTAAATGCCAGGAGGACTGCAGTGACTTGTACATCGGGGAGACCAAACAGACGCTTGCAAAGAGGATGGCGCAGCATAGGAGAGCCAACACGTCGGGTCAGGACTCTTCGGTCTACACCCACCTACAGGCGAGTGGCCACTCATTCAAGGATGATGATGTTCACATCCTTGATAGGGAGGAACGCTGGTTTGAGAGGGGGGTGAAAGAGGCCATCTACGTTAAGAGGGAGCGACCCTCGCTGAATAGGGGAGGTGCCCTGAGAGTACACCTATCGGCGTCTTACAATGCCGTGATCGCGAACATTCCCCAATCCTCTGTGAATGGTGCCCATTGTCACTGAATATGCAGTTGATCACCCAACTTGCATGTGAAACCAACCTATTGTTGTGTGGCATCAAGGTACTGTTTATAATGAGGGGGATGTTTGCCTTCAGCTCAGACTGAAGAAGTCACCTGGTGAGTGACGAAACGTTTCTGAAATGAACTTCTGATCCAGCTGAACAGATTCACCTCCTTTGTGATTTGATATAGACAGTTGAATTACCCCCATTAGTACGTAGAGCTTGATATAGAACTGAGATTACCCTACATTTTCTCTCTTCATATGCATTTATCATTGTTTTGATAATCATGTTCTGTTCTTTAGGTTCTTCTAACTTTATTTCCTTTAAATAATAATCCCTCACCTGAAAGTATCAAAAACGTTTATTTGCCTCCAAATTAAATTTGGAGACACGTTTCGGTTACTCCAAGTAGGCTACCACATCATCTGTGAACAGCCCTATCTTATGTTCTCTGCCATTCACCTCAACGCCTGTGATGTCCTGGTTCTGCCTAATTGGCTGTTCCAATGGCTCTGTGAATTTAGCAAATAGAGTTGGACAGAGACTACACCCCTGTCTAGTAGACATTCCCAGATAGAAGGGGTCTGTGAGACTGCCATTCACCTTGATCCTTGCAGTTGGTTCCTGATATGACTTGATACACTGAACAGATTCCTCATTAAAATCAAATCTTTCTAACACCTTATGTAAGTAAGTCCAATTGACACTGTCAAAAGCTTTCTCTGCATCTACACTAATAAAGCTGGACTATTTTTCATTCATTTAGTCTCTTCTACAATGTGTACAATGTGTATCATCCTCCTAATATTGTCCACTGTCTGTCTTCCTATAATAACGGCGGTATGGTCTTCGTGTGTAATATCAGTCATGAATGTTTCAAATCTTTTGGAAACGATTGATGTGTACATCTTATAATCCAAATTTATAGCTGATATTGGTCTATAGCAGGGATGCTCACACTTACTTAGCATGCGAGCTACTTATAAAATGATCAAGTCAAAATGATCTACGGGTGCTCAATAGGTCGATCGCGATCTACCAGTCGAACGCAAAGTGATGTGGGTAGATCTCATGGCGATCTATTGACCGTCTAAAAAATAGTTATCCATGCGATCTACCCACACTACCTTTGCGATCGACTGGTAGATCGCGATCGACCTATTGAGCACCCCTGGTCTATAGCTACTACAATGCTTTTTATTGTTGTGATAATAGCCTCCTTCCATGAGGGAAGGATCTTCCCTTCCTTAATTGTGTGTCTGTGAGGCCAACAATACTGGGGTCAACTCTCGTGTAAGGTTTTATAGAATTCTGAGGGGAATCTGTCACTGCCAGGAGATTTATTGTTCTTCATCCTAGAGATCACCCTTTCCATTTCCTCCTCTGTGATGTCTGCAATCAATAATGTATTCAGCTCTTTCCCTATTGATGGTAGATCCAACCTGTCCAGGACGTTTTTCATATCTTGTTCATCTCCCATTGCTCGTTGTGTTTATAAGTTTTGATAATATTCCCTGAATACTCTCTCTATTTCATCTGGTTCAGTAAGCAAATCGTTCATTTGGGGTCTCTAATTTTGTGTTTGATGCTTGTTGTTTTCTTATATGTCTAATCTACTTGCTTTGGGACCTCCTTCATAATAGGTTGGTTTGACAAATCTAGCCTTCTTTCTCACTTCTGACAGTAATATTTTATCGATTTTATTCTTTGTTTCTTTCACTTGTCTAAGTACCTTTGGGTCCCTTGTGGCATTATATTTTCTCTCCAAGTCCGTTAAGTATCCAATTTGTGTCTAGTAGTTCACTTGTCTGGATTTCTTGCACAACATTGTCTGTGCAATCAACTTCCCCTTAATGATGGCCTTAAGCGCATCCCAAAGAATGGTTGGATCGACCTCCCCTTCAACGTTTTCCTCTATATACCTATTTATATCAATTTTTATCCTTTCCACCAGGCCTTTGTCATTCAGTACCCCCATATTCATCCTCCACACCATAGTCCTCCTTCTCTTGTTTAAGTTTGTTGTCAGGTAGACTGCATTATGGTCTGATAAATCTGCTATCCCTCTCCTACATTCCTCTACCCTATGCATATCTTCCTTTGTCATGAAGAAATAGTCCAGCCTTGAATACATTTGGTGTGGGTCTGAATAGTGGGTGTAGTCTCTCTCCAAGGGATATAGGTCTCTCCAAACATCTACTATTCCAAAATCAAGCAGTATTGTCTTAATATATCTATTAAGCCATTTCATATTCTTCTTTGTACTAGTCATATCTAGATTGTAGGTTATTACCATATTAGAGTCATCTCCTCATATTAAGATCCCCTCGAGTTCTATATTAATAATGTCAAATAATGATTCAAAGAAGGGTTTCTTGCTAGTTAGGGGTGCATATACATTGATCAATGCCACTCTCTGTCCCTCTAATTTACCCTTTACCTTCCCTCTCTATCACACATTTCTTTTATCAAGTTCAAAATGGTTGAATTTGTTGTTAATATAGCTACCCCTCTCGTATTACTTTGTGCAATAAAATGTGTTATTATAACCAAACCTTTTTATTTCTCATGTTCCTCTGTAGACAAATGTGTCTCCTGCAGAAACACCACCTGCATTTTTCTTTTCTGAATTTGGTCATAAACTTTACCCTCTTAATTGGACTACTCAGCCCATTCACATTCAGTGATACCACTTTAACACCTTCCTGCTGCATTATACATCAGTTCCCCAATACACTTTCACTACCCATAAACTAAACATAGACACATAGAAAACATCTGCAACAGCTATTCTTAACAGTACCAAACAGTAAACAAAAAAAGTGATCTCCCATGGTAAACCTCGGTTCTTTATCTCTCCTCATATCCCCTGTTGGTGGGAAGGGGGGAGATCCTCTTTTAAGAGGGCCCCCCTCAGCTATGGAAAACTCCCCAAATTGAAGTCATCAATCCATGCTAAAAGTGTCCCACTTATTCCAACCATCACTCCTGGCCTTGAACTTATAATTATTTTAAAGCCAACAAAACATTAGGTATAGGGATATATCTTACCTACACTGTCCAAACAATCCCATACAATGGAGAATACAATTAAATACGATATCCCCATTCATAAAATAAGTAAGCTAACCCTAAAAAGAACCTATACATGAGTGGGCTATGTCATTCAGTTTGCCTCTCATAGCACGCATAACAGCAGTCCTTTACCCAAAATATGCCTTCATGGTACTTGGGTAACTTTCAGAAATCCGCCCGAAACTTAAGGGTCTTTGGAGAAAAAAAAGTAGGAATTAGAATGTTAAATGCAAAAGTTCGTGCCTGTTCCAATGTATAAGCTAGACAGGTAATTTCTTCTCCCCTCCTCTCAGTTCATCCAAGTGAACCGCATCAGTTTCTTCCTTGCTCTCATTGACGTCGGTCCCCTGGTTGCCCACTCTGCACTACATGAAAGCAGCCTCAAGCTGCTGCTCCAGCGTCGGTTGTTGTTCCTCCATCAGTCTATCCACCTTCATTACCTTCTCCTCCATCACCTGCCCAACTTCTTGTAGACTGCCATAGGTCTGGATGCCTCCTTGCCAGTTGACTTTTAATGACGTTACTGGTGACTGGAACTTAATTCCTTCTCCCATTAGAACTCTCTTCAGTCCTGCATAGCTACGGCGTTTTGCAGCCACCTCCGCTGGGTAGTCGTGGTTGAACATCACTGTCTTTTCCCCAATCTTGATTTTTGTCTGCCAGGCCTTTTTGAGAATGTCATCCTCGATTTGGTACTGCAGAAAGTTGACAATAATCATTCTGGGGTTTTTGTCTTGGGCGGGTTTCGGTGGCAACGCCCTGTAGGCACATTCTGTTTGTAGACTAGACACAAATCAAGCACTCTATAAAGTCGGTTGCCGAATCCTCCTGTTCACCCTCTGGTACTCCCCTCACTCGAATATGTTTCTTTCACTGTCTCCCTTCTAAGTCAGTCACTTTCTCCTGTTGCCTCCTTACCTGCTTGAGGGAAGAGGTGAGAATCCCCTTCAGCTCTATATTCCCCTTCTCGGCCTCCCCCACAAACTCTTACATGTTTGCAATATCTCTACCCTGGGCTTCCATTCCCGTGTTGATAGCCTCGAACCTGTTGTCCATCTCCTCCTTATAAGTGGCTAGTTCTTTTCTCAACATACTTCTCAGACTTATCTCGACGGTCCTTCATTTCTTTTTGGTTTTCCTCACTATTGGTCCCATTCTGCTTAGACACGTTATCAAAGCCATCATCTTCCTTTCTATCTCCCATTTTTCTCGCTCTCTTTGCTTCTTCTCCATTTCTTTTGTAGAGAGATCCTTTTTAGAACCCATCCCCTCTCTGGTTGCTCATTAGAATTTTAGCTTTTTGATGTTTTATCCTTTCTTCCACCAGGAGGTCCAGATTTAATGTCTACCCACTCATTTGCTAAACTGGAAGTCCTCTAGGACTTTTTTGATATTCTGTCTCTCACTGTTGAGATTAATCAACCATGAAAAGTATAAATCGTTAATTTCTTTGTAAGTGGTCAAAGTCAGCAGGAGCTGAAATACTTATTATCCCCACTGTAAACTTGTGAGAAAACAAAGGGCAAGACCCCTTGAATGAGGAAAATTTCCATGCCTGACTTCATGGGTCCAGAACTTTTCATAACCTTCCAGTTTTAATGGCTGTTGAAGTTAATCTGGTGACTCAATGTCAATGAGTTCAAGCTGTAAAGACATCCAATAACATTACCCCCTCCTTTACTTTCAATTCAAACTCTCCTTCAACATCCAAACATAGAAATAAAAGGTTCTTCACAAATCTCATTACTTCAGAGGGGATACTGAAATTGTCAAATCTAGTGGTAAAGTTGCTTTCCAGTGCTTCTATAAATCATGTCATTATCTTGTTGATTTCTATCCCTGATATCTGCAGTGTGGGAAAGTATAAAGTTTTACATGAAGATAGATCAGCAGAGAAAAGTGTGAGCTTTTAAAAAAAAATACTTGAAGTCTCCACACATTGCATGACTGTTTTATCTCTGCCCTGTAACTTCATTTTGAGTTTATTCAAGTAATGAAAAGTACCACTCAAAAAGCAAACCGCATAGGAAAATGTGTCATTCTTCATGCTTTGAATTATGGAAAAACACCAAAATCTCCTGTAGCTCATGAGGTCATTTTTATGTGTTGTCTTTGCTAAGCCATCTAATTTCATTGTGGATGAGCAAATCATTATGTTGAGCTGACAGGTCTAACAGTAACTTGTGAAAAAAGCATTGTTGTGAGCTGAAGGTACAATGAATAAAGGTAATAATTCCCATGACCTAGTTCGTCATCTCACTTAGTTTTGTGCACAAGAGGCTTTGGTGGATAAGGCAATGTTGTGACCTCAGCTGAGGAGCCACCATCGTCAACCTAGTGGACAGTCCCTGTGTCCTGCCACCCATCGGTTACTAGCATGTTAATATGTTGCATATGCAACTTGTTCAGCTCCAAGTAGGACACAATTTCATTAAATAATGGCTCACCCATCATGTGTCCCTCCAGATAAATTAGTTCAAGTGGTTCAAAATCCCAAAATCATTCTCCATCAAAGAATCTAGTGTAGAGGCACAGCTGCGCAACATCACTATTATCCATTGATTCATCCACAGCACATTATTTCAAATCTACCCTCTGCAATTTGTCCAAAAGAGTCACGAAAATGTCTGGTGCAAGGACCTCTACGCTCCTTGTGGTTAAAGTGTCTGATATTGGAATTTTCTTGACTGAATCCACCAAGCTATTTTGGGTTTTCTTATCTCTAGCTATCTCCTCAACTGATGTAAGCATGCACTCCTTGACAGTCTCCACATGTGTAAATGCCTTTTTCTTTTCCCCCAATATCTGTGCCACATGTGAGAGCAGCATTATAGTTTCATGCCACAACAGAACACCTCATATGCAATACTTGCTTTGAAAATGTTGATTGAAAAATAGAGAGAATGTTAGAAGGAGTTGCATTGTGTGTTTTTGGATTTAGAGAAAGCATATGATAAGGTACTGAGAGAGGAGGTGTGGTACTCTCTGAGGAAGTAAGGAGTGGCAGAGAACTATGTTGGGAGTGGTGCAGGATACATATGACGGCAGAGTCACAATGGTGAGGTGTGCGGCAGGAATGACAGATGGGTTCAAGGTGGAGGTGAGATTACATCAAGGATCAGCTCTGAGCTTTTTCTTATTTACAATGGTGATGAGCAGGTTGACGGACAAGATCAGGCAGGTGTCTCTGTGGACTAGGATGTTTGCAGATGACATTGTGATCTGTAATAAGAGTAGGGAGCCGGTTGAGTCAAGGAGAGGTGGAGATGCACGCTGGAAAAAAGTGGAACTAATATCAGTAGGAGCAAGACAGAATACATATGCATAATTGAGAGAGGAGACAGAGGAATAGTGGGGATGCAAGGAGTAGAGGTGAGGAAGGTGGATGAATTTAGATACTTGGGGTTAACTGTCCAAAGAAATGTGGAGTGTGGAACAGAGCTTAAGAAGAGAGTGCAGGCAGGGTGGGATGGGTGGAGAAGAGTGTCAGGGGTGATTTGTGACAGTAGGGTACCACACCAAGAGTGAAATAGAAGGTTTACAAGATGGTAGTGAGACCAGCTATGTTGTATTGCTTGGAAAGACTAGCACTGACAACAAGAGAGGAGGCAGAGCTGGAAGTGGCAGAGTTAAAGATGCTAAGATTTGCATTGGGAATGACGAAGAAGAACTAGATTCGGAATGAGTATATTAGAGGGACAGCTTAGGTTGGAAGGTTTGGAGACAAAGGAGGAGAGGCCAGATTGAGATAGTTTGGACATGTGGAGAAGAGCTGCTCCCGCCAGGGAGCAGCTCCGAATAGTTGTAGTGTTGTAGTAGTAGTATCCATGTCACTCGTAATGATTCTGATGTAGCTCTCTACTGCTCTATAGAAGCCTGAAACAGTTTGTCATGTCTTTGCTCGTAGTGTAAAGTTAGCCCCAAAACCTTCTGCTGGTGAGCATGAAGGCCCAGTGGTAGAGATAGCATGAGTTATCTTAAAAAGCCTTCTCACAATATATTCTTTACTCAGTTGTTACAGAGGAAACATACAGGCCTAGCACAGACAGTTATGAAAGCATATTTCTCTGTCCATTTACTATTTAACTGCTTGTCTTGATGCATGCTCAATAATCCAGGTATGGAAAGCACAAAAAAGCAGTGAATCAGTTCAACTGGATCAGAAGTTTATTTGGAAATGTTTTCGTTACTCACCGGCCTCCTTTACCCCCCTTTCAAACCAGCGCTCCTCCCTATCAAGGATGTGAACATCATCATCCTTAAATGAGTGGCCACTAGCCTGTAGATGGGTGTAGACTGCAGAGTCCTGGCCTGACGTGTTGGCTCTCCTATGCTGCGTCATCCTCTTAGCTAGCGTCTGTTTGGTCTCCCCAATGTACCCCATTCATCATTTTTATTATTATTATTATTGCTATTATTATTATACTTTATTTTTATTGTCATTATATAACTTGTAATTCCATTATAATTCAGTTGTCTTCTCAGCATTTTATGCTCTAAATTATGTTTTATTCTGTATACACAATCTCCATTGCATACTTATCTGTCTTGGGAGTGGGATCCCTCTGCTGTTGCTCGCTGAGGGGTTTTTTCTGATATTTTTTCTCTGTTGAAGTTTTTCTTATTCATTTTTTTGAGGGAGTTGTTTTGTATCCAGGTGAGGATCTAAGGACAGTATGATGTTAGAGTAAAGCCCACTGAGGCAATTTTTTTATTTATGATGAGGGGTTATACCAAGGGTCAGCAACCTTCATGATCCAAAGAGCCATTTTACCCTACTTTCCACCAAATAAGATTCATTTGGAGCTGCAAAAGCTATTTGATATCACAGCTTATAAAGTTTAATATAGTTATACTCTATATACAAAGAGTTTATATGCATTTATTGATTGATGCATTTATGAAATCATATAACAAGAATGAAGAAAATCCTTGACATTCTATTGCTATTTTACCTGTTATAACAACATCAAACTCTTATGAAGAGGAGAAAAAATACACTGGTATGTGTAGACCTACATTGAGGCCCTACATTGAGTTCAATTAAAGAGAACTAAGTGAATTAAATGTAGATATAACATATTGCTGTAGCCTAATATCTAAAAAAGAGTAAACATAAATAGGACATGGGACAGTTTGTATTGAAGTAAATCCATGTCAGTGCACTTTCATCCTCTTCTTTGTTTCCCTTAGCCACCTACAGTCATGAGCCATCTCATGCCTAAACATAAAAACATAACCAGGCAATGCGACAGGGTGATAATCGACAATGCCTGTATTGTTGGTGTGCACTCTACCTGCTGAGCCACCCTGGCTTATTTATTATTATTTTCAGTGGCAGAATATGACCTCAAACTCCAAGATAAGAGGTGTTCTCTTTGAAAGATTTTACACTTTATTAAAAATAAAATAAACTAACCATTATTGATTTCAAGAAAACCCCATGAAAGATCCAAAATGAAGTTACGATACCCTGTCCGGAGGAAGCCCGGGGCCCTCATCGGGAGCTAGGCCTAGAAGGAGGGCCCATCAGCGGGTGACAGGTGGCTGAGTTTAGGGTTAGGGTTAGGGTTATCATGGAGCCCGGCCGGGCTCAGCCCAAAAAAACAACGTGGACACTTCTCCATCCTATAGACCCACCACCTACAGGAAGAACCAGTGGGGTTGGTGCACTGCCAGACAGGTAGCAGTAAAGGCAAAGCGTCTCAGCGGACCAGAACCAAGCAACAGAAGCTAGCATTAGGGACATGGAATGTCACCTCCTTGGGGGGTAAAGAGCTAGAGCTTGTGCAGGAGGTGGAACGGTACCAACTAGATCTGGTGGGACTCACCTCTACTCACAGCATCGGATTTTGAACTGATAGGGGTTTGACTTTACACTACTCAGGAGTTTCCCAAGGTGAGAGACAGGCCGGTGTAGGGATACTCACAAATCCTGAGCAGCTGAGTGCCACTTTATTGGAATTTAACCCTGTCAATGAGAGAGTCATGTCCCAATGCTTTAGGATTATGGGAGGAAAAACTCTGACTGTTGTTTGTGCCTATGCACCAAACGGTACATCAGTGTATTCAACCTTTTTGGAGACCCTGGATGGAGTCCTGCATTGAGCTACTGTAGGAGACTATCATTTTACTGCTAGACTTCAATGCGCATGTGGGTAATGATGGAGTCACTTGGAGGGGTGTGATTGGGAAGAACGGCCTCCCTGATTTGAACCCAAGTGGTGCTTTTATGTTGGACTTTTGTGCTAGTCTTAAATTGTCCATAACAAACCCTATGTTCGAACATAAGGATGCCCATAAGTGTACAAATTTATACACGAGTGTACAGGAGCAAATGTTAACATTTGAAAATTGTGGCCATGTACCAATAATAATTGGGACTGAAAAAGCTTAATAAAGAATGTATGTTCAACATGAACTTCTCTTTGGTTTTGACTTTAAATAACATCCTTTCTTTTTCAACAGCTGCAAAATTCTTTAGAATTTAGTATTTTTCATGTAGACTAAATATATTAACTGAAATAAAACCGAAATAGTGTACCTGTCTCATAGAAATAAGGGGAAATTATTGCTGTTAATTAAGAAAATCAGCTATGTTGTTCTTTTCCAATAACATAATTCTCACTGCTCTGTATTTTCTGTTTGTATATTAGTTCTGTGCCAATGACCCAGAGGTGTTTGTTCAAGCTTCTCTGCTTGCCCAGGACTACTGTGATGCTATTGACCTAAACCTTGGATGTCCACAAATGATTGCCAAACGAGGTGCTTGTATGCATACACTCAGCTTGTCATGGTTGTACAATATTTATACCAGAGTTATCACGAAAAAAGGTGAATCGGTTCAACTGGATTAGAAGTTTATTGAGAAACATTTTGTCCCTCAAACAGGGGAAATGTGTAGTCTGAGCAGACAGGAAGCATTCCCACCCTTATAAACAATATATAATACCCCAGAACAATAGGCTTGGTTCATATGCAAGTTGGGTCATTTGATTGCACATTCAGTGGTAATGACCACCATTCACAAAGGATTTGGGAACATTTTTAATCACGGCAATGTAAGAAGATGACAGATGTACTCTCAGGCCCCCACCCCTGTTCAACAACAGGCGTTCCCTCTTGACATAAATGGCCTCCTTCACCCCCCTTTCAAACTAGAGTTTCTCCCTATCAAGGATGTGGGCATCATTATCCTTGAATGTAGATGGTTGTAGACCACAGAGTCCTGGCCTGACGTGTTGGCTCTCCTGTATTGTGCCATCCTTTGGGCCAGTGTCTGTTTGGTCTTCCTAATGTACAAGTCACTGCAGTCTCCCTGGCATTTAACAGCATACGCTAAATTACTCTGTTTGTGCCGGGGGATCTGATCCTTGGGGTGGACCATAGGGTCGCCTACCACAAACAGAGTAATATAGTGTATGCTATGTTACTCTGTTTGTGCCAGGGGACCTGACGTCAAGAGGGAACGTCCGTCATTGAACAGGGGTTGGGGCCTGAGAGTATATCGCTCGTCTTCTTTCAATGCCATGATTGCAAACACTCCCCTACCCTTTGTGAATGATGCTCATTACCACTGACTGTGCAGTTAAAGTCCCAACGTGCCTATGAAACGAGTCTATTTTTTGTGGTATCGATGTATTGTTTATAAGGCTGAGAATGCTTGCGATCTACTCTAACTGAAGATGTCACCTGTTTGAGTGATGAAACGTTTCTGAATAAATCTCTGATTCAATTGAACTGGTTTCCCTTTTTTTGGGATTTCCCTTACCTGGATTATTGAGCATGTATCAAGACATCTACCAGAGTTACTGTCTATGCAACATTTTACTCTAGTTTTACTGATACTTAGAAGTTAGTTTCAGTAGCTGGCTTTCTTATAAATTAAATACTGTATCACTGTATGAATCAATGTAGCAAATGCCTGCACTTACACAGTATATCCCTAGTTTACCCTCTTAAAAATAAATGAACAGTCCAATACTTTCATGGTAGGTTCATCTCGACAGTGAGATATAGAATATTTTAAAAAATCATAGAAAATCACAGTATATGAACTTTAAACATTTATTTGTGTTTTGTTGAGGAAAATAAGTATTTCACCCCTAGCAAACATGACTCAGTTCTTGGTTGAGAAACGCTTTTTGGCATTACAGCGGCCAAACATTTCTTGTTGTTGGCCACTAACTTTTTGCAGACCCCAGGAGGGATTTCGGCCCACTCTTCTTTGCAGAGCCTCTCCAAATCCTTAAGGTTTATAGCGTGTCTCCTGGCAACCTCGAGGCTTAAGCTCCCTCCACAGATTCTGACAAGACTAAGACTGAATAGGCCACTCCATGACCTTAATAGCGTCTTGAGCCGCTCCTTTGTTGCCTTAGCCGCACATTTGGGCTATTGTCATGCTGGAGCATCGACCCATGAGGTATTATGTTTGTCCTGGCTGAGGGTAGGAGGTTCTAAGTCATGATTTCCTGGTACATGGCACCATTCATCCTCCCCTCAATCCAGTGGAGTTGTCCTGTCCCCTTAGCAGAGAAACATTCCCAAAATATAATGTTTCCATCCGCACTGCCGTACTTGACGGTGCGGATGGTGTTCTTGGGGTCCAAGTCAGCTTTTCTCTTTGTCCAAATGCTGCAAGTCAAGTTGTAGTCTAGCAATGTAGTCCTGCATGGGGTGAGAACCATTGCCCATCAAGGATGACAGTTTAGCCATCATCCTCAGCTTAGTCATCAGCCTCCCTTGTCCCACTAACTCCACAGTGTTGTAAAATGTCTTGAGGAGTGCCCCATGCACTCCAAAAGAACTCAGCCTCTTTAGCAGACACAGTCTGCTCTGATCCTTCTTATACAGTTCTCTTGAGTGATCAGTCCAGTCCAGTTTATTGCTGAGGTGAACGCCCAGGTACTTGAAAGATGTCTCCTTGTCAATGGTGTATAACAAAGGGCTGTAAACTCAGAAGACTCATACCATGCAGTTTATAGATGCATTACTAATTGAGTATTGTAGCTGAATTAATGTATTTTGAATTAACAATGTTGTACATCAATAATTTCTAAAGTGTGGGTAAACCACTGCTTATCACGTCTGTATGGAGTTGTGAAAAATAGTCTGACGATTCTTCAATAAGCTCATTTGTAAGCGCTACAGCCCATAATACATATAAGTGATCATTTTAAGAGGCTTTTTATGAATATAAGCTTTATTTTCATTACAAAATGATACTAAAGGAATAAATGATATTGGTGTTTGCCATAAAACCATTTGCCATCGGTAACACAAGCTATAATTACAAGTCTAATACACACAGTCTCCTTGTCTTTTTCATAGCACTGTGAGTAAGCTTGTCTTTGTGCAAATTGTGTGTCCAGATTTATTTATTGAAGAAGATGTAGAATTATCAGTCTCTCTGTTTGTCCTTCTGACTCAAACAAACCTGTTTATATGAACAGACTGTGAGGTTAATTTAGCTGTCTTTATGTTTACTGTTTCCAAGGTCACTATGGAGTCTTTCTTCAAGATGAATGGGAGCTGTTGGAGAAAATGGGTAAGTTTTCCTAAAAGACAAGGAATAAGGAAATTCAGATGAGGATATATGAGCAAAGATTGGCTTGCAATCTTTAAAACAGAAAAAAAGATTCACTTTGTCCAACCTTGGAGGAAATCAGAGTCAGGTTTCCACACATGCTGCTTCATTAAAAAAAACATTCCATATACATAAATGACAAGGTACGACAACAAAACATAAAACTTTTTTTTACATAAATTGTATCCCCTTTTTTTCCCCACCCTACTTACCCGAGTTGCCTATTGTTGTCACTTTTGGATACCGCTGTAGAATGTCGACAGGAAGGAGGTTGCCGTAGCATGTGTGTCCTAGTCACATGATGACTAGCCCTCGCTATTTTACACATCATATTCTTACGGGGAAAGCACAAGGCTTGGCCGCCAGAGGAGAATGAAGCGAGAGTACTTTCCATTCACTTAACTACGAGTGCCCGGACGACCCAGAGGGGGGACTAGCGAACCTAGAATCCTTTATCCAACCTGACCCCTACTCATGTGAGGCTTAGCTAATCATGGCTCACTAATTATGGACCTCCGGCTGAGGCTGGAAACGGCGCAGCCGGGATTCGAACACCCAACTGCATGATGCAGAGATCCGCTAAACATTGCTTTAACTACGCCTACGCCACTGGAGGCCCACGAACATGAACCATATATAAGAGCATAATAAAAAATACAGACAAAATACACTAAATTTTACATAAATAAGACCTTATAGTTTAGATAAAGTACATACAGAAAGGCAAGTGGAAGTAGTCAACCATCAGTAGATAAGTAAGAACATAACTGTTAGTTTTTTACATTAATTTCATCTTTATTTTGTCTACTGCTACTTTAAAGTTGACGCTTGGATTCAAGAGTTTTCAAATACATTCAATAGACAATCGTACTTTAAATGTCTTCCCTGAGGAGAGTTGCTGGTACTCGGTATGTGACACGGGATGGGTCGGTTATTATCTTGATGGGTAGCCTGTTCATAGGTACACTGCAGGGATGGAGGCAGTCTTGCACCTATTATCTCCCATGATGTGTTTGGGAGTTTGGATTTCAATAAGGTTACCCAAATGAAGCTGTGATGCAATATCCCATTAGGTCTCAAAGACCACCTGATTAGATTACTTCTGATCAACACCATGAACTCTGAGTTGCTACAAGAATTGTAGGAACTATTGCCTGCTACAGAACTATTGTCTGCTACAAACATGCTGGTCATCAAACTATCAGTAAATAAGAAAAAAAAACTAAAATATCAATTAACTATCAATAAATATTTCTACAATGAGACTGTGAGATGGTTTCATCATAAATGAAATGTTTGAGGAAGTCACATGGACACAGAACATGTAAGACTTGTGCATCATTTTCTCCCAGGAAATCCTGGGAGAAAATATCATGCCATCTGTGAGGAAACTGAAGGCTGGGCGTCATTGGACCTTCCAGCAGGACAATGATCTCAAGTATACCTCAAAGTCCACTAAGGCTTGGACCACCCCAAAGATCGAGTCCCCCGGCACAAACAGAATACGATAGTGTATTCTGCAGTGACATGTACATCAGAGAGACCAACCAGACCCTGGCCAAAAGTGTGGCACAACACAGGAGAGCCAACACGTCAGGCCAGGACTCTGCATTCTACACCCATCTACAGGGCCACTCATTCAAGGATGAGAATGGTCACATCCTTGATAGGGAGGAATGCTGGCTTGAAAGAGGGCTTAAAGAGGCCATTTATGTCAAGAGGGAATGCCTCTCTAGTGGAGATTTCTCCACCAAGCTATAACGCTGAATGCACCTAGGTTAATAGGTCACGGTGGAGCCAGAGTAGTTATCTTTAAGCGTCATTAGACTTGTATTTCCTTTACGTTGTGTTCTTTTGAAATGTTAACATTTAAGTTTGTGTTTGATAAACCAATTTGTTGTCTAATAATCCACCAAACCCCTAACTCATCGGGTTTTCTTAATGAATTATATGAACTGCCATCCTCTATTGTCCTCAAATTTGATAGGGCCATTATAGCTGGTGATTTTAACACTCATATTGATAATCCTCTTAACTCGTTCATCACTGATCTTTTTTTTATATCTTTGTGCAGCATGTCGCTGGCCTCACACACAACTGTGGACACACCCTTGATTTAGTTTTCACCCTGAACATGTGTCTTAAATCCCTGAGTGACCATAATTGCATTACCTTTGATGTTTTTTTACCACCTACTACAAAACGATAGAAACAATTCGGTCTCATATCTTTAATAAGCAGCTGACAGCCATTTTTTTCCGTTTCTTTTCCAGTCTGGCCAGCAACCCCCCTGACTTTCCCAATGTTAATAACAAAGTTAGTTGGTTCAAGGATTTGTTTTTATCTGCCCTTAATTTCTCAGCTCCATATACTTCAACGCTGTCCCAGTTATAAACACAAGCTCGTGGATCAATGATAACATCTGTTGTCAAAGAAGAGAATATAAGAAAGTCAAACATAGATGGAAAAAAAGTTTACCAACTCCATATGGCGCTATTGGTGAATTTTAACTAAACCATTAAAATACGAGAGCTGTTTACTTCTCTGATCTGATTGATACTAATAAACACAATCCTTCTTTCTGCTAAGTACTATCAATCATCTTGTGAATCCCTCCTACCTTTTCTGAGTCCTCTGTTAATGACAGTGAAAATGTCTTGTCTTTCTTTGTCAACAAGATTGATGGTCTGAGGTTTAATTTCACTCCCACTATTCTTGCCTCTGCCCCTTTCAGTCAGATTGTAATGTCGGAATTTGCTCCCATCCACAGTGCCTTGTAAAGAAAATAGCCCATATATTATTTGAATCTATGCACTTGATGTACATCGCTCTGGATAAGAGCTTCTGCTCTTATCCAGAGCGGTGGTACACATAAACACGATAAACCTAGTTTATCAGTGATAATCGATGATAATCACAATTTATTAGTGATAAACTAAGTTTATCATTTCAAAGATGTAGTTTATCAAAGTGATAACCTTAGTTTATCAGTGATAAACTTGGTTTATTCGAAAAAAGGTGAATCAGTTCAACTGTGTCAGAAGTTTATTCAGATGAGTTTCATCACTCAACCAGGTGACTTCTTCAGTCTTCAAGTTTATCAGGTTTTTGTTATTTCCGCCTGCCATATTAAAGACTGTGTTAGAATCACATTAAAAGATTGGGATAGATGGAACACACTGTTCTGCATTTGATTGTAATAAGAGGAGAAAGAAAAAGGGGGTAGGGGAAGACATCAGGAGTGACAGTGAAGGTAGCAAAGACGAAGAAACACAGCTCATAAGGCAGCTCCCAAGGATCAACCTAGGTCATTTGAACTTAATGTCAAGGAATAGTGGATTAGTAAGATTGAATATAAATTGATTGAATTGTAGTTTCCTGATATTTCCTTCCAGTATTTTGCCAACTCTATGCTAAGCATTTCTAGATTAAGGAGTTCAGAATGCACCCTGGTTTGATAGTATCTTGACATGAGAGAAATGTATACATTTATAATGCTGGCGTCCATCCATCCATCCATCGTCAACCGCTTATCCGGTGTCGGGTTGCGGAGGTAGCAGATTTCCGCCGGGGCCTCGAACCTTTCCTTTCCCTTGTAACATCCACTAGCTCTGATTGGGGGATCTCAAAGTGTTCTCAGGTCAGTGTGGAGATATAATCCCTCCATCTGGTCCTCGGTTTACCCCGTGGCCTTCTTCCAGCTGGACGTGCCTGATAAACCTCTTTTGGGAGGCGATCAGGTGGCACCCTTACTAGATGCCTGAACCACCTCAACTGGCTTTTTTCTATTTGTAGGACCAGTGGCTCTACTCCAAGTCACTCACGTATGTCTGAGCTTCTCACCCTATCTCTAAAAGAGATACCAGACACCCTCCTAAGAAACCTCATCTCAGCTGCTTGTATCCGTGATCTTGCTCTTTCAGTCATGACCCAGCTTTCATGGCCATAGGAGAGAGTGGGCACAAACATTGACCGGTAGATCGAAAGCTTTGCCTTCTGGCTCAGCTCTCTCTTGGTAACTATGGTTTTGTAAAGGGAGCGCAATACCGCTCCAGCAGCTCCAATTCTCCGGTCCTACTCGTGCTCCATTCTGCTCCCTCGAGATACTTGAACTCTCTCACTTGGGGTAAGGACTCATTCCCTACTCGGATTGGATAAACCTCTGGTGTCCTGCTTAGAACCATGGTCTCAGATTTAGAGGTACTAATCCTCATTCCAGCTGCTTCACACTCGGCTTCAAACCGATCCAGTGAGTATTGGAGGTCAGAGACCGATGATGTCAACAGAACCACATCATCTGCAAAAAGCAGTGATTTAATCATAAGTTCACCAAATTGCAACCCCTCTCTTCCATGACTACGCCTGGAGATCCTGTCCATGAAGATCACAAACAGGATAGGTGATAAGGAGCAACCCTGGGGGAGACAAACCCCTACTGGGAAAGAGTCCGACTTACTACCCAGAAATCGGACACAACTCTCACTTTGGGCATAGAGAGATTGGATGGCCCTGAGTAGTGACCCTCTATCTTATACTCCCTAAGAACTTCCCACAATATATCCCGGGGGACTCGGTCATAAGCCTTCTCCAGATCTACAAAACACATGTAGACTGGATGGGCATACTCCCAGGCCCCCTTCATGATCCTTGGAAGTGTAAATAGCTGATCTGTTGTTCCACGACCAGGACGGAATCCACATTGTTCCTCCTCAATTGGTGGTTTGACTATTGGCCGGACCCTCCTTTCCAGCACCTTAGAGTAGACCTTTCCAGGGAGGCTGAGTAATGTGATGCTTCTGTAATTACCGCACACCCTCTGGTCCCCTTTTTTGAACACTGGGACCACCACCCCTGTCTGCCACTCTTTAGGCACTGTCCCAGAATTCCAGGCATTGTTGAAGAGACGTGTCATCCATGACAGTCCCTCAATACCCAAAGCCTCCAGCATTTCTGGATGGATATCATCAATCCCTGGGGCTTTGCCACTGTGGAATTTTTTGACTACCTCAGTGACCTCCTCCTGGGAAATTGATGTTGATCCTCCATCATCCTCCAGGTCTGTCTCTATCCTAGAGGGTGAGTTAGTTGTGTTCAGGAGTTCCTCAAAGTGTTCCTCCCACCGTCCCATTACCTCCTCAGTTGAGCTCAACAGCGTCCCATCCTTACTATAAACAGCTTGGGCAGTTCCCCATTTTCCCCGCCTGAGGTGCCAGACAGTTTTCCAGAAGCGCTTTGGTGCTGACCTAAAGTCCTTCTTCGTGGCTTCCCAAACTCCTCCCACACTCGCTGCTTTGCCTCTTTCACTACAGAGGATGCCATCCTTCGGGCCTGTTTGTACCTTGCAACTGTCTCTGGAGTCTCCCGGGATAACTTATCCCGGAAGGCCTCCTTCTTCAGCCAGACAGCTTCCCTAACTGCTGGTGTCCACCAGGGTGTTGGTGGGTTACCACCCCTTGAGGTACCTATGACCTTGAGACCACAGCTCACAGTTGCAGCTTCAGTAATGGAAGCTTTGAAAATAACCCACTCTGGTTCAATGTCCCCAAACTTCACAGGGATGCCAGAAAAGCTCTGCTGAAGGTGGGAGTTGAAGGTCTTCTTGACAGAGTCCTCCTCCAAGCGTTCCTAGTTCACCCGCACTATATGTTTGGGCTTACCAGGTCTGTCCTGAGGCCTCCCTCCATCTGACCCAACTCACCACTAGTTGGTGGTCAGTTGACAGCTCTGCTCCTCTCTTTACCCGAGTGTCCAAAATAAGTGGCATTAAATCACATGATACAATTACGAAATCTATCATTAATTTTGGCCCTAAGGTACTCTGGTACCATGTACAATTATGAGCATCCTTATGGTCGAACATAGTGTTTGTTCAATCACACCCCTCCAAGTGTCTCCATCATTACCCACATGTGCATTGAAGTCTCCCAGTGAAATGAAAGAGTCCCCTACAGGAGCTCCATTCAGGACTCCATCCAGTGTCTCCAAATGGTTGAATACTCTGATGTACTGTTTGATGCATAGTCATAGACAACAGTCAGAGTTTTTCCTCCCTTAATCCTAAAGCGTAGGGACATGACTCTTTAATCTACAGGGTTAAATTCCAATACAGTGGTCCTCAGCCAGGGTCTTATGAGAATCCCTGCACCTGCCCGGCGTCTCTCACCTTGGGCAACTCCTGAATAGTATAAAGTCCAACTCCTATCTAAGACCATGGTTCCAAATCCGATGCTGTGAGTAGAGGTGAGCCCCACCAGATCTAATTGGTACCGTTCCACCTACCGCACAAGCTCTGGCTCCTTACCCCCCAAGGAGGTGAAATTCCACATCCCTAATAGTCCCTAGCTTCTGTTGCTTGGTTCTGGTCTGCTGAGACCCTTTGCCTTCACTGCTACCTGTCTGGCAGTACAGCCGACCCCACTGGTTCTTCCTGTAGGTGGTGGGTCTATAGGATGA
>OMLC01103509.1:0-12689 GCA_900302585.1 Regalecus glesne | reverse complement strand
CCCCCAAAGGGTTGGTGGCCTGAGAGTACATCTGTCGGCGTCTTACATTGCCGTGATTGTAAATATTCCCCAATCCTTTGTGAATGGTGCTCATTGCCGGTGAATGTGCAGTTGATCACCCAACTCTCAAATGAACCCAGCTTATTGTTGTGTGGTATCAATGTACTGTTTATAACAAGGGGAATGTTTGTTTTCAGCTCAGACTGAAGAAGTCACCTGTTGAGTGACGAAACGTTTTCAAATAAACTTCTGATCCAGAGGAACTGATTCAACTCTTTTTTGTGATTTCCGTACCTGGATTATTGAGCATGCATCAAGTCACCTTCACTGGATAAACTTGATGTGTCCCGTTAAGGATAGCCGATCTGTCTTGCCAAAGCAGTAATCTGAAGATGAGGGTGCGCGGTTTGTTGCAGTTACCCTCTCCTCCATCATATGCACGATATGCCCGTTCAATGTCAATGTTTCAGTCAACCAATGAAGGGACCCACTTGGGTAGGTTATCTTTAAGGTAGCCGATTACATCTGACCCCTCCGCTCCTTCTGTTAAGCCAACCAGCCTTACATTATTCCTTCGTCCCCGGTCCTCCAGACAACTTGGTAGTGAGCTGTTCTAGCTGTGCTTTTAGTTCGATAGCCGATTGCCTATCCTCTCGTGCAGCTGCCTGAACAGAGTCCAATCGTTCTTGGGCTCTTTTACTAGATTTGGCTCCATTTTCAAGTTCCATGGCTGTTCCTTAGTCTTTTGGATTTCAATTCGTAAATCACGTAAAGTCGGGACAGGGATAGAGTCCACCGCTTCCCTGACAGCCAAGGTTATTGCCGCATCTAGACCATGTTGTTGTTCGAGGAGCACTAGCTTTATGTCATTATCAATAGCTCCCTCAAGCTCTTTCTTGGAGATGGAAGAATCCTTGGTTTTTTTCTTCAAAGGCGATAGTTCATCCTCCCTTTTCCGTGCATCGTTATTTTTTGGAAGGTTTCCTATTGAAAATGATTTCCAACTATTTGAGGTACATGAGAGGATTATTGAAGAAATAAGACTATTAGAGTAGAGTCAAAAACTATGTGGGCATCCCTGCCGATGGGTCACATCTTATTACCTTTTCTAATTAACCCTGATCTAATTTTCTGACTTATTTGAAATATTCACTTCCTTACAAGCTAAGGCTGTCCTGTTCTTTTCCCATAGTGAATTTAGCAAATGAGAGGCTCTCAGTACCGATCACGTGCAAGATTCGTGTGTTCAAGGATATTGACAAGACTGTGCGCTATGCCCTGATGCTGGAGAAAGCTGGATGTCAGGTATGGAATAGATTTATATTCCTAATTTATGGAATTATCACAGTGTTTAAACTTTTTTAATACCAAGGCATGCTTTCACACAATTCTCTTTGTGATGCAATCCTTTGCTAATCCTTCATATATCCATATAGGGCATGCCCATTCCTGTTTCTTCTAAGGTCTTGCTACTCAACATGTGGCCTGCGGGTTGCATGTGGCCCCCTGGCCATATTATTTCAACACTCGGTTGATTCATAGCAACTGAACTTTGAAATATTATATTCTCATTTCACTCAACAAAAAACATTTCTAAGCTAAATTCTTACTGACCACTAGAGGGTGGTTGTGCACACCGTGCTTATTTAGTAGTTGTTTGATCAACAAAGAATACAACCAATAGCTGTCTGGTAAGTATAGCTTAGCTAATTCTTCATGGCAGAACCGGCAAAATTTAAACATTTTGATGAATACAGTATTTTAAAAACATGAGAGGAAGAATTTGCTTTTGTTGAGGTAAATAAAAACCAGTGAGCCTTCTTTGCCGGAGAACAACAGTGGTACCAAAATGGGCAATCATTCAACCTCACCATGATAGCTGTCACAATTGCTTCGGAATTACATGTCCACCTGGGAGTAATTTGAGAAGAGACAAAATTCGCACTCTCATTGAAAGCTTTCATGTTCAGCAAACTGTGGTGCAATTTATCTGCAAGGAAAGTGACAGGGTCCCTGAGGTATCATAGAAATTGCATAGAATGTAGTGAGGAGTCGGAGACCTTTCATGAAGATGGGCTGATTACGAAAAGTCTTCTGTACTGTAGTGAGTCACTTTGCTGATTTTAAGAACAAAGACGGCATCCTCTGGCAGATATCCAAATCAACTGATATGTTGGACATGATGCAGCTTATGTCTGGGTGCAGTTGTTTTTTTTCATGGCAATACATTTGTGGAGGAAATGCTTGCTCTTCTGCCTATGACAGGTCTGACAAGAGGAGAGGATATTTGATTTTTACCCATGCATTTTTTCCGAGAACTACAAGGAGAGATTGATTCGGGTAAATTAGTGTCATATACCGATGTCGTGCCATCATTGGTTGGGAAGGAGAGAAGGCTCATTGCATTACTGAGAAAAGACAGCACCACTCCAAACCTTTTTGCTCATCGCAATTCTTCATCAGGAAGAGCTATATTGCAAGGGCGGTGAACTGAAAATAATGATGGGTAAAGTGGTTAGGGGTTGTATCCTACATCAGAAGTCAGGTGCTGAATCACCTACAATTCCACTCATTAGTAGAGGAATATGAGACGCAGTATCAAGACCTGACCCTGAAGTCACTGAAGTCTGATGGTTGAGTAGAGGCATTATACTGGGGCAGCATAGCTCAGTGGGTAGAGTGGTCATCTGGGAATCCGAAGGTTTCAAGATGGATCCTTGGTCCTGCATATAGCATGTCGAGGTGTCCTTGAACATGATACTTCACCCCTAAATGGAGGTTTGTGGTCATGCTGCCTGTGATTCGAGACTTCCTTACACAGAGAAAGGATGCAGATCTAGCTTATGTCAATGATGAAAAATTGACACTAGATGTGGCTTTTCTCGCAGACATAACCAAGCACATACACTCCCTCAAGTTGAAGCCTCAAGGAAATGACAAAGGGCTGCCTACCTTGTTGAGTGATGTTTCCGCCATTTCAGAGAAGCCGTCTCTTTAGGACCAACTTGGTGACAACAATTTTATACACTTTACAAACCAACACCCGCAAGTCAATCAGATGTTCAGCAATCTCCTTTCAAGCAGCTAATTGTGTCGCATGTCTTGAAAAGCTTGCTAGAGTTTGCTAGTTGCTTTACTTGCCTGAAAGTGGTTTTATCCATGATTTGCATGGTGGAGAATCCTTACATAGCTAAAGTGAGGGATGTTCCAGAGGAATCTGAGAAGTTTGGTGTTTCAAAGGGAATACTTGAAGAGGAGCTGATTAAATTAAAGAACAATTGCCTTTTGAATCAGAAATATAAGTATGAATCTCTATTGACTTCCGGAATGCAGCTGTAGTGAGAGGTCGCGCTTCGTAGCTCGCCGTTTTTTAATTCCCATTTACCCTATTTTTTCTTGTTCGAAACTGCCTTTTCTGATGTGAATCTGTCGTGTTATGTCCTTGGAGCAGTATTTGCCTATATCGTTTGAAAAGATGAGTAAAATAACAACTAGGTTGCAAGACAGATCGAAATCAGAGCGAGTGGCTAAAGATGGCGACCGAGAAGAAGCCTATTCTGATGCTAACGCTAACAAAGAATTTGAAACCCTCAACCCAGCTACAGCTAAGGCTTTCCAGGTAATGACAAAGTACATTACAAAAGCTACTGATGAAAAATTGGGCCCACTTTTGCTGTCAATTTAGACGGTCATAACTGAATTACAAGTGGCTGTAAAGCGACTTGATGAGGCTATATGTGTTATACTGTGTTATACAGTTTGGCTACACAACCTCAGGGACAAAGACAGGGTGAAGGAAGCAGCTTGATAGGTCGCAGAGAAAGGAGAGCAGCTGCGGTGCCAGGGATCGACCATCTCATTTTACGCTGATTTTTCACAGGGTACCCTTTCGGAAACGTAAATCCTCTGACGAAATCAGGAGGCAGTTAAAAGCGAAGAAGGTGGCTTATTCTACCCTACATAATGGGGTACTTCGCATAACAGATAATGGCAAGGTAACATTATATAACACCCCATAGAAGGTAGCTGCTTTTCTCAGTTCCCTGAGCTCTTAAGCTCGGCGACGGGTGCACTATGTTCTGTTAATGGTGGGGATAGAACTACCTTTAAGCTAAACAATATAATTATTGATAAGCTACCTCAGTTATGCTTTTCCTTTATTCTTTATTTTTTCGGTATAATAAATGGGACATGTTTTTAAGTTGATGTGTTATTATGGTGAGCTACGGCTCGAGAATAGACTGCACAACAAGTGCGCTTTTTGGCTAAGCTAATGTTAGCGAATAGTTTTTGTAGACCGGTTTTTTATGGGCAGTGGCTATCGTTTAGAGCCCTTTTCTTTTGCTAAGCTCTTTCAGGCTATAACTTTGTGTGTTTTTGTGTGTATTGCTCACTTAATGTGAACTGCACAATTTTTTGTTGCACTGTCATCTCATCCTAATGCCTAATATTTGGACATACAACAAATACTTTGGTGCCATGTTTGTTAATAGCCTGAATTGCCAAGGAGACGCTTTTCTTTTATTTGTTATCATTATTTGTTTTGCAATTCCAGATGTCATTCAACCATCTTAAAATATGTTCTTGGATTGTCAGGGGCTTGCCTAAGCCGATTAAGAGGAGAACAGTGCCGACCTTTTAAAAAAAAGAAAATGTTAATTTTGCTTTTCTACAAGAGACCTATTTAGAGGAAAGTAGATATCTGCTTAAATTAAAACATTCTTGGATTAGTGATGTCTTTATGACGTCCTATGCATCTAATACTAGAGGAGTTGCTATTCTGGTAAATAAGAATATTCTCTTTAGATCCACACAGGTTATAAAAGATAGAGAGGGTGGTTATGTTATCCTCAGGGGCATTCTGTTTGGGAAATCTGTGGCTTTTATGAATATATATTGCCCCCAGGATATTCAACTGATTTTTAAACCAAAGCATTTTCAGAGTTTGTGGAATTGAGTGCAGACTATCAATATGTTGCTGGTGATTTTAATGTCCATATGAATCCTCTACTGGACAAATGCCCTCGGATTATCCAACAAGCAGACAAGCAAAAGAGCTTGCTCCAATATGTAATGATATTGACTTTGCTGACATCTGGAGGACATTTAACCCTCTTTCTAAGTGATTCACATTCTTCACCAATCCCCACAAATGTCACACAAGATTAGATTATGTATTTGTACCTTAAACTCTGCTTAACTCGGTGACATGTAAAAATGGTAGCATAGTGGTATGTGACCATGCACCAATCTTTTTAGAAATCTCTTTGCCTGAGATCAACAGATTTCCCAGATTTTGGAGACTCAATTGCCCCCTCTTGAATAATGATGTTTTCACCTCTCATTTTATTTCTGAATTCAAACTTTTTATGAAGTGAGTGCTGGTTCCTCATCTAACCCAGCTATTCTATGTGAAATATGCAAAGCTTTTTCTAGAGGTATAATTATATCCTATACAGCCAGTAGGCGGCAACAGAGGTAAGCACAACAAAGACAGCTGGAATGCAAGCTATCACAGGCAGAGCAAAGCTACTTGGCAGACTCTACTGATAAGACAGACTCTACTGATAAGTTAAAGGAAATGAATGTGGCCGGTATTGCTGTTGAATCCATACTGTCTTTGCAAGCAGATACGAATCTTAAATTTGCCAAACAACGTCTATATGAATCGGGAGATAAACCAGATAATTTTTGGCTTACCTGGCTAAAAAGAGGGAAAATTCACAGACTATTGTTTCTATTAAGTATTCTAATGGCGATATTACCTAATGAGACCCAGACATCAATAATGCGTTTGCTGCTTTTTATAAAACATTATACAGTACAAAACAGAGTAACGATACCCCTCAAATAATGTGTGACTTTTTCTCTGGTAGTTACCTTCCTGTGATCTCAGAGGAGCAGAGGACTATTCTAAATGCCCCCATCACAAAGGAGGGGATCCGTAATACCCTTACACAACTCCAATCTCGTAAATCTCCAGGATCTGATGGTTTTGGTAGTGAATTTTTAAAGAAATTTCAAAGTTTATTAGTTGACCCCTACTTGGCCATAATAAATCACTCATTTGAAACAGGGATCCTCCCCAGTCTTTGGGGAGGCCAATATCACGTTAATCCATAAAAAAGGGAAATGCTGTAACAGCTGTTTCTCCTATAGGTCAATTGCATTATTATATTCCGACCTAAAGTTGCTTTCAAAAATTTTATCATTACGACGCAAGCAATTTCTCCCTCTTTATTAATACGGGTCAAACAGGATTCAATGGGTTAAACTTTTGTATAATGACCCTCAGGCAGCGGTTCTCAAATGGACTTAGATCTAAATACTTCTCTTTGCAATGTTCGAATAGGGAGGGTTGCCCTTTGAGCCCTCTGTTGTTTGCCATCGACATAGAACCGCTTGCCCAATTTATATGCCAATCATCTGTGACTTCTGTTGGAGAGAGGGAACATATAATTAATTTATATGCTGATGATGTCCTTTTATTTTTAACCAAACCAAATATTTATTTAACAGGTGTAATGGAAGTTATTACTAAGTTTGTATCTTTTTCAGGTTATAAGATTAACCTTTCCAAATCAGAGGTCATGCTACAGGGTTCCCTCCAAACTTCCCCACGCGCCCCTGACCTATTCCCATTTCACTGGTCTCTGTCTGGCTTTGTTTATTTGGGTGTTCATGTAAGTCCCCTATTTGAACAAATGTAGAGTGCTAACTTTACTCCTCTCCTAGACATCATAAAGTCTGATCTTGGCAGATTGGCGTCGTTACCACTGTCTTGATTGGGTAGCGCTGACCAAAATGGACATACTACCAAGGTTGCTATATCAACTCCAAATGATTCCTATATCCCTTTCAAGTAAGGTGCTTGAGATTATTGGAGGTTGGTTGAGTTCTTTGTTTGGAGCAAGGCAAGGCCTAGGTTAAAACTAGCAAAATTACAACTGTCTAGCTCTGAAGGCGGGCTAGACTTCCCCAATATAAAATGGTATCAGGTAGCTGCACAATTAAAATTTGTAGCGGCATTGTTAAAGGATGACCAACCTTCTATTTGATTAGGTATTGAAACTGCACAGTGTAATTGCCCACTCCGAAATCTTTTGTTTCTCAGAGACCACACGAAAAGATTTTGCCAAAACCCAATTATTTCCAAGACACTGAGGGCATGGAAGGTAGCAAAGTTCCTGGAGGGTCGAGCCAAAGTAACATCACCTCTCGCCTCGATTCAGGGGAATCTAGACTTCCCTCCTGGCTTGAATGATACTGGGTTTAATTCATGGAGAAATGGTGGCATATCAACATTAGGGGACTTGTTTAATGGTCCTGCATTAATGTCGTTTGATCATGTACAACAAAAGTATGGTCTATCTCATAACAATTTTTTCAGATACTTACAAGTGAGAGATTTCATTCTCAGGCGCACAACACTGGTAACTAATATGGATTTCTCTCCAAATGAGAGAGCACTGACGATGAATTTTAGAAGAGGTTTTATTAGCGTTCTTTACGGCCTGTTAAGATCCATTACAACTGTTAATACCCAGGACACCAAGGGGAAATGGGAGAGTGATCTTGGATTGTAATTGAAGATGAAGTCTGGTGGGAAATATTTAGAAATGCAAAAAACTTTCTGTGTGTAATAGTATCTGGTTGATTCAGCTAAGAACCATACACCGATTACAGATCTCACCTAGTCTCCACCATAAAATGAACCCTAATCTATCACCTCTCTGTCTTAAGTAAAAGACTGCAGAGGGAGACTATATTCATTGTATATGGTCATGTCATAAAATTGAACACTATTGGCTGGATGTTGTGCAATAGCTAAAAGGGATTTTCGATGTGGAGCTTGAACCTGACCCTATAATAATAATAATAATAATGATTCCCTTATCAGGCCCACAAGGGGAAATTTGGATTTTATTGGCAATTTTGACCCAACCTATTGTATAGGAGCAGTGAGCTGCCAATATATGGCGCTCGGGGAGCAGTTAGGGGTTAAGTGTCTTCCTCAAGGACACCTCGACATGCTATATGCAGGACCGGGGATCGATCTTGCAACCTTCCGATTACCAGATGACCGTTCTACCCACTGAGCTATGCCGCCCCTATATGTCTGATTTTGGGTCCCCCTGATAAAAAGATTATTAACAAGTTTCATAGACGTTTGTATAATCTTTTAACTTATGCTGCAAGGAAAAATATTTGTTGTCCTGGATAAATGAGAAACCACCAAAAAAGAAAGATTGGCACAAATAATCACGCAGTGTATGCCGCTGGAATATCTAACCTGCCTGCTACATTCCACAACTGATGCATTTCATAAGAGCTGGGACCCATATTTGCCATTTATTGGCCCTCAATTAGCCGACGCATTAACAATAGGGTTCCCAAATCGAAGTGATATTGCTAACCCTGACTGATAAGATCATTAATCCTTGACTACTTTCTATTTATATTTATTTTCACTTTTTCTGTAAGGATTGTTAAAACTGGTATTGCTTTCTTTTTGATGTAACTGCTCACCGATCTAGAAACTATTAAGCACCAAACAAAATATGTGTATATAATGGTACCATCGGTCATGCCAAGTTACCTGATAGGTTAGAGAACTGGGTTGGTCTGGTACAGTGTTAAATTTGTTTCACTTTTATCTGGTTAATAGATATATATTCTAATGTCTATATTAACAATCATGTATCCTTGTCAGCTCCCCTATTCTTTTTAGCCACCCCAGGGGAGTCCTTGTTCCAATCACTTTCACATATCCAATATCACGTATGGGCGACCACTGGGTAATATGTTTAGATCGATTTCAACACCTCATACCACTAATATGCTTATGATAGATACTCTATTTTACTGTCAAACCTGAATCAACTGTCCTTCCTCCATGGTTGCTTAGCTGCCATCAGAGACGGGATGTCCTCAAATTTCCTTCATCTAAACCCAGACAAAACTGAAGTTATTTTAATCAGTCCAGAGAACTTCGCCACTGTAGTTGATCACTTTAGTGCCCCACTTCATTCAAACATCAAAACTACCACCAAAAATCTTGACATTCTTTGACCAGAATGTAATTTGTTCAGCATGTTGCTAATCTCGTCCAAGCCTGTTTTCTGCAGTTAAGAAATATTGTTAAAATCAGATATATTTTTTCTTTAAATGAACTTGAAATATTAATTCACACTTTCATCCTCTGGCATCGTGATTATTATAACTCCCTCTAATCCCTTAGTCAAGCTGGATACATTGTTTATTGTTGGTTTAAAATACAGCTGCTAGATTACTCACTTGAACTATTGATAGGTCCCATATTACCCCTGGTCTTTCATTACTCCACTGGCTTCCTTTAAAATTCAGAATAACTTACTGGGTCTTATTGATTACTTTTAAAGCAATTCATGATCTTGAGACCAACTATATTTCTGATCCCCTCACTCCTCTTTTGACTTCTGAACCACTCAAATCCTAAAACCTCAGTCTTGTCCATCCCCAACTTCCAACTGGAAAAGAAAGGGTAACCGTGCCTTTGCAGTTTTAGACACACATCTTGGGAATAATCCTCCCTAAACCATTAGAGTTGCAGAATATTTGGAGTGTATTAAGCTGGCTCTACAAACCCATCTATTTAGGGAAACCTTTTTATCCACCTATTGTGGTTGGTTTTCAGCCTGGTCTATTTCTTTCTGACTCATGAGGCAACTGAAGCTCACTGGAAGAGCGGGCACTTCAGAAACTGATGAGCAAGAGGCAGCAGGTTCGAGCCCATCCGGAAGGGTGTCTGACCTAAATCACCCAAGCTCCATCTAAATGCATATCCATCCCCACAACATGGGGACTAATTGCAACACGTAAAACATATGCCCCCTCTCTCTGTGTCATATTTTATGTCCATTTTATTTATATTATCTCTATTTATTTTTCATGATTTGTATGTAAAGCACTTTGGAACAGTATGTTTTTAAAAGTATGTATATTTAAAAAAATAGGAGGTCATTTTAACATTCATCTGAATGTCATCTTCAGCTCTGAGTTAAGAATGTGAACTACTTAGATCCCTTGTAATGGACAGAGATATACATTAAGGTGCTCACACAGAGATTTAGGCAAAGCAGTTCCAAAATGTATTTAAAAAACATATTTTCCAGCTCAATGATCCAGGTAGTCAAAAAGGTTAAAAAAAAGTTAAATAAGATTAGTTACACTGAATATTGCATGATGAATATTGAAACATCCTGTTTTTTAAACTACATTCAGATGACATAATTCAACCTCTTTTGACCTTTTTGACTACCTGGGTCATTGAGCTGGAAAAGATGTTTTTCTTTTTATCCATTTTGTCATTGTTTTGCCAAAATCTGTGTGTAAGCACTCCAATTTACATTTCTGTCTGTTACAAGGGATTTAAGTAGTTCACATTCAATCAGAGCTGAAGATGACATTCAGATGAATGTTATCACATCCTCCTATTTTTAAACCTACCTTCAGATGACCTGATTCAACATCTTTTAACCCTTTTGACTATATAATGTAAACTTGTTCTTGCTTATTATTTTTCACCTCCTAATTATTCAAGGCACATTAAATGCATTTCAAATGATATGCACTCCAGGCTATTGTATGATTGCTATTTTGTCTTAGTGCTAACTTGTACCCATTTTTTAAGGGGGGCATGGCTCACTGAGTTGAGGGGTCGTCTGGTGATCGGAAGGCTGCATGTTCGATCCCTGGTCCTGCAGAAAGCATGTTGAGATGTCCTTGAGCAAGACATTGAACCCATAACTACTCCCCGAGCGCCACACGGTGGCTGCTCACTGCTCCTATACAGTGGAATGGGTTAAATACAGACAATAGCAAATGTCTCCTTTTGGGATTGATAAGGGAAATTATTATTATTATTATTATTAGTACTAGTAGTAGTAGTAGCATTAGTATTACTACTACTACTACTACTACTACTACTACTACTACTACTACTATCGAAATCATATGCTTATTGCTGATTATTTTGGAGGTTGCTTTGAATGAAAGTGTTTTCCTAATAAGGAAATATAAGTGCAATACAAGCTATAGTGTGTTGCTCTTCATCTATTTCTCAGTTGCTAACAGTACATGGCCGCACCAAAGATCAGAAAGGAGCCACAACTGGTATAGCTAGCTGGGAGCACATCAGAGCTATAAGGTAAGCTATGTTACATGTTTCAACGTGTGATTCATTTTTATTTTTATTATTTTTTTGAGGTTAGTGTCTACAGTCTCTCACTCATGAATGTGTATTTCCTGCAGAAAGGCTGTGCACATTCCGGTCTTTGCCAATGGCAACATCCAGCATCTGAGTGATGTATTGCATTGCATTCAGGAGACAGGAGTGCAGGGGGTAATGAGTGCTGGTGAGGAACACCTACACAAACAATCGGCTCTTAAAAAACATGCAATGTTTAATTGAATGACTGGTCAAACTTTAAATTTCAGTCTGGTAATTACACAGCGAATACTGGCAGCTAATCACTGAGCAGTGATTCTGATTAAAATAATTGCAATTAGTAATCAACAATTACCATGATCGTTGCACTATTATTATGGGCCAATGCTGCTGATGTGGTTGGACCTATTTAGACATGCAGCATTTTAAATGACAACCCAAAAGCAGCCCAAATAGATATCGTTTTCACATGACGTTTTATGTGATGAATCATCCCCTGAAATTGTTGTCTATTATAGAGGTGTACCATCGTTGCTGCGGGCTTGTGTGTAGAAAGAAAACTTTGGGAGAAAAATGTTATCTTAATTGAAAATGGATTAGATTACATTAATATTCTGCTTTCAGATTACAAGAAGAAACTTTGGGTACATTTGAAGAAAAAATAGTTTGAAAATAATTCATACATTGGTATTGATATTGCATTAATTCAAGGAAACCAAAGCAATACAGATACTTTGCCTCCTGAAAAATCAACAGAAATGCTAACTTATTTGGTTCTCGAAAATGTACACTATATGTAAGACTAATTTAAATCCTACCAAAGTCTGCATGCGTGTAACCAAATGTTTTTATATTTTGTGCAGGGTATGTGAAGATACATTATTAATGACTTTCACATTGTTCTTATTAAAATTCGTCATTCAAAACTACACAGATGTAGTAACCAGCTTCATCCAAAAATACACTGAGGATATAGCCCCCGAAAAACTTAGAACATTCAGAGATTAATTTGGGTTTTTTGAAGTTTTACTCAAAATTGTATATTTCAGAGTCCCTTGGGAATTACCCCTTGTTTGATGCCTTTTTTGAATATCTAGATATTCCCACAATAGATAATGTCCCTTTAGCTGTCCTGGCAGAATTGTTCGCTAAAGAGGAGTTTGTATAACTGCAGTGCAGTCCATGCAAAGTGGAAAGTCACTGACGGCTTTCCCAGTGAATTTTTCAAGAAGTTTACCAACCAACTCATCCCCATTTTGCTTTCTGTATTTGAGGAATAATTTATTTCTGGCTCTCTATTTCCAACTATGTGACAGGCAGTCATATTCCTTATTTCTAAAAAATAAAAAATAAATCTCCCTAGAATGTTGTTGATTTTGCCTCATCTCCCTCTTAAATGTAGACAGTAAGCTACTCTCCAAGATGCTAGCTTGCCGCCTAGAAACTGTTCGGCCTTCTATTATATCTGATGATCAGATAT
>OMLC01103508.1:0-19246 GCA_900302585.1 Regalecus glesne | reverse complement strand
GGGGGGGATCATGATTATATTACCAGAGTTAGAAGTACCAAGTTGAAATTGTCAGAATTGTTGTGTTAATAGGATAGTCTGCAATGCCAAATGACAATGAGGCACTTTAACATCATTTTCACTTCATACGAGCCTATAGCACATTTCATTGGAGCAAGCCAAGCAGTGGGCATTTCTCTTTGTGCTAATTAAATCTCACAAAGTTGACCAAGGTTAAAATCTAAAATCAAACACCATCCTTGGATAGACATGAATGAAATTATTTTCACACAAGAAGTAATCTTCACCATGGATGGGATCCCATAATTTGCCTTTGCTTTACCTTCCCAGGCATTCCCATGTCACCCCCCTCCTCACCGCCCTCCACTGGCTGCCTGTTATGGCTCGGATCAAATTTAAGACTTTGTTGCTTTCATACCAGGCAGTCAAGGGGTCAGGACCTGGATACCTGCAGAGACTCATCAGACCCTATGCACCAACCAGACCTCT
Source organism: Regalecus glesne (assembly GCA_900302585.1). Taxonomy (NCBI): domain Eukaryota; kingdom Metazoa; phylum Chordata; class Actinopteri; order Lampriformes; family Regalecidae; genus Regalecus; species Regalecus glesne. The sequence goes on along the minus strand of OMLC01103508.1, from coordinate 18,757 downwards.
CTGTTCTGCCACCTCTGGTCGCTTGGCACCTCCCCCTCTCCGTATCTAAACCTCCTGGTCACCACTACTGTCTGTCCTGGTTCCTTGCTGGTGGAATGACCTTCCCATGGCAGTTAGAACAGCCGAAACCTTGACCATCTTCAAGAGCAGATTAAAAACTCATCTCTTCCGCCTGTACCTTTCCTCCTCCCCATCTGGTCCTTGCTCTATCTCCTAGTTTTAGCCCTATGCCTCTTCTTGATTTCATGTACAGGGTTTAGGCACATGAAATCTAGTTGATGTTGCGTCGGAGTCTTATGATGGCACTAGGATTGTTATCTAGCTCTAGTGTTGCTCTAGTATCCTTTGTACCTTGACCCTATGCACTAATACGTTGCTCTGGATAAGAGCATCTGCTAAATGCCTGTAATGTAATGTAATTGTTTTTCCAATAGTTTCTCTGTAAGTTTGCCGACATAAAGGGAAAGGGAGGAAAGTGACTTTATCTGTTGATAGTATTCTAGCAATGATATTTGTCCTCTGCATGTAACCCATCCTAGTGCATAATAGAAGTTTGCAGACCAAATAAAACCCACCCGGGTGTAGGTGGTGGGGGGGTTGATACATGGTTTAAAGTTAAAAGGCACAGCCTCAAATTGAGGTAACCATAGTCTTAACAGCGGACAACACTCGTCAGTGTTTCCTCTAGGTTTTCCTTTTTGCACAACCCTGTGCTTGAACCAAAAGTGTCTTGAGCAGCCAGCAGTCATTCATTTTCAGCTAGAGCTGGCATCAAGGAGCAGCCGATCCTTAGGCAGCAACGGCCAGTCCAACACCAGCACCTTAAGTGTAGAGTTGACCTTACACAAATTAGCAATGCTATACAGCGATAAAGCAAGCAATAAGAGAATCATTTCTTCCTGGTATAATTTCCCTACGTCAAAATTGATAAGCACAACTAAATGTGATGTCTGTAGCACAGCCTGTGGCACCAATTGGTAATGGGCTGATGGAGAGCAGCTAGCAACCGCTAGCGTGTGAGCATAGTGTTAGGCTCTGGTAGTGTATGTTATTTCTCTATACGAATAACACACTAACCCTACTGGAGCCTATCCAACCAAGTTAATCCAAAAATCAACTAATATCTTCAGATATGACTATGCTCTTTTCCTAAGATTTGTTTTGTTTTCTTAGTCTTCACAATACAGATAAGTGTTCACAAGCTTCTGAAGATCATGCCTACAAATTCAAAGAAATTCCTGACTTTAAAGGGGTTCACTTATAGAAGGAATAGAGACATCATTGACTTATTTATCTAATTCCTTTTCAACTATTGAGTGATCATTCTACCTCCGGCGTGCAGCCCAAGAAACCATAATCAAAGCAAAGATCAAAGTGACAAACCATTTGGCTGACGAATGTATATGATGCTACCACAAAGAGCTTTACCTCACTTGTTCAGGTTCTATTCACAGGCCTGGTCACTGAAGTGAAGAGCCGAATATTAAATTAATTGGGCGGAGGTCATTACAGAACACTGCCAATCTATAAATAGGGAACCTTCCAATCAACATCATATCAGCTACTTAGTTTACGACAGAACATTCTCATTCAGACAGGTCTACAGAGGAGCAGATGGTGGGCTCTCTGGTATTAAAGGGGCTACAGCTTAAGAGGGGGCGCCTGAATATAGAGCTTCTACTGATAGTCTAAAGGATCTTATATCACAGCTAGATTTTGATTTGAATTCTCAGTTGTAGCCCAACATTGCATAGTAATTCCAGCTTTTCGACGGAAACTTTTTTCAACACTCATGTAGCCTGCACCAAACAAGACAAATGCAGAGAATAGATTTGTAATTACTACAAGAACAAATGCACTCAAACGAGGATGGAAACAATACCAGCTAAACACGTTATGACAACCAAGAACAGCATGGTTTAAGTGTCAGACCATTGACATACCTCGGCCAAACAGGGAAGTTAGACAAGTGAAAACAGGGCACCGACTAGAAGGCTAAAATAATTACTTATGGTGTTCATCATATCTTAAATAGCAGAATCTGGTACACAGGCTTGGGATGCGAGTGATGTTTACCTCACAGAAATAAGGTCTTGCAGGTTGTCGCCCATCATCTTCGCCATGAGAATGAGTCCAATGTGATGCCATCATTCGATTTACTGAAAATGTGCCAATCCGTGAACGCCCACATCGAAAACGATAGATCCAGCTGGGGACAAGAGGTACCACATGTGTTCAGCTCAACTCCCAGTTACAACTCGATTCCTATTTGAGTTCAACTAAGGGGCTTGGTTATAGTTTACAAGTTAAACTAGAGAAGGTGATGTCTAAATAAAGACCTCGACTACACTTGAAGACAAAGAACACATTTTCAGCGGAACCTGAAAGCAAAACATGTAACGGATTATCGTCAATCCTAAAAAAATTCAAAAGGCTACACATTGAGCTGGGGCTTCTCTAAAACTTAATTTGGGGTTAGGGGAAATTTGACTCGTTTATTGATATAAATATGACCACAATTCGTTTACAAATTCGCTGTGCGCATTTTTAAAATTGCCTACGTATGCACCACCTGATGGCGTACACAAAAGCTGAACTCAATGATATGATAGGCCACATCATGTTAACCAAAATACTCTGGCATGGGTCATATCAACTTGTAGTAAAATTGCCGTGAACAGCTGGCCCCATATCCGAATGGCCCGCTTGGAAACTCTTGGGGAACGCAAGTGTTGTCGCTTAGAATACAAAACGGAATCCCAAAATTTTACGAAAACCTTTATGGTAGGACATGACAAACAACGGTGTATTTCTGTTATCCTGATAAGGTTAAGTTGATGCAATAACATTAAATCGAACTAAAACCTTGTTGGTAGGATTGCCTTTAATCCAATGGTCAACTGGCAACAGCTCAGCATGTCTTGCTGTTGTTCGGCTCAACCACTGACAATGGTCAAAGTAGGACGGCATTGATGGAATACTTTTCCTTTGTTAGTATGTTAAACAGGAAACACAATCAAATAAAAAAAATAAGGAGGACCTGAGAATAACGTTTGCTGCTATCCACAACGACATCCCTGAATAAAACGCAATGTTTAAAGCTCGGGGTTTTTTTTCATTAAAAAGCAACAACCAAGTCAGACTAACGGGAACAGGCTGCCGCTAGCGTTAGCATACATGCTAAGAGCTAGTTAACAAAGTTACCTGTGTAGTTCAAAAGTGTTGAGACAGGCAGGGCGGAACGACCAGATTCCTCCATAAAAGAGTAGCAGGTGAAATGGGATCTGAATGCCAAATTTTTCTCGACGTCGAGTTTATTCATAATTTAGTTTATGTTGAGGACAAACTGTTGCTCAGTAGTTTTGTCCCAAACCTGCTCCGGGTGGACGCACGCTACTGTCGGTTGTAGCAGGGCTGGAATTCGCTTCCAGCGTTCCCTGCCGTCCTCGGTCCACTCGTATCCAATCACAATAGAGGTTGTATTTAACTCAACCAATCGGATGTGGTTTAACAACACTCCAACTCTGTCCTGTTCCTAGGTTTGTTTTTCCTATTCCGATCGACTCCGAATACGTCGGAAATATTTTCAAAATGCGTAGTAAGATCAGAGATTTTATACCGTTGCAAGTGGTTAGTTTGATGACATGCCAGTTTTGGTTTCTACAAGACGATGTCTGATTTTATTCCCTTTCCACAACATCAAGAGCTAAAGCACAGGCGTCACATGTTCTGGTTCAAAGTGGGGTCGTTGGAAGGCTGGTTTGTGGGCGGCTATGGATGTGGCATGTTTATTCTCACCGTATTAAGGCAGAACGACAGACTGATTTATCTGGATAAATCCTTCATTGAAAGAGACGATTCAACACGCGAGTGGCATAGCGGGTAGGGCGACTGTCTGGCGATCCGAATGTTGCAGGTTCGATCCCCGCACCTGCAGAGAAGACTATTGATGTGTCCTTTGCCAAGACACGGTTCCCATGATCTATCATGTGATGGACTGGTGACATCTCCTGAGTGTCTCCTTGCCTTTCGCCCAATGAGCACTCAGATAAGCCCCACTTCCCGGGCGGCCTGACCTCGGATAAACGGTTGATGATGGGTTTCATCACTAGACGGGAGGCATCCTCAGTTTAACCTGGCTACGGCCATGCCCATCAGCCCAGTTTCAATTTCGTCATTAAACATGTATTCAGGATTCCCTTAGCCAAAGAGCTTAAATTGATTGATCACCCCACTTATTCCTTTATGCAGTCAGTTTAGACTGAAGATGTCTATAAAAGAACAAGACACTTTACCCTGTCACCTGTATGCACGACAAAATGTTTCTTTCAGTAAACGCTACATGCAGATGTACTCATTTAACTTTTAGTGATATTCTCTGTATGCACAATTTGGATTTGACACGCCTGCGAGTTCATTGTGCTTGTACAATGAAGATGAAGTTCTTGAATCTGAAACTGCCCCCATCTATCACGCGCACACAACAAGCACACACAATCTGAGAGCGGCTGGCAGAGGAGACAAGTGCGTTGGTTTTTATAGTCCAGACAAATATCCCTTTTATTTCATCCCAACATAAGGGACCACCTGTTCATGGGATTGACAGCTTTTGTGGCAAAGGTCAATGTAGGAAGGAGACTTTCACAAAGCTGGCCCCCTAGCCAGCTCCACTTCTGAGGGTTCTGCTAGGGCTGTTGGATGGAGGAGGCCTTAAGAGTAACAATTCAGCTCCAAGTCCATTTGCATCAGTAGATCTATAATCTAAACTAAATTAACCACGGTGCTAATTCACTGTAATACCCAAAACAAACAAAACGTCACTACCAGATGAAGAATGAGTTCTATTAACTCTTGCTCAAACAGTCATGAGTTTACAAAGATCCGAAATAAATCAGCAGGCCCCATTTTGGTTCATATGCTGTTATTTTCTAGGTGTTCACTGTTGGATTTCGGACATCACACGGACATGACAGAGCTTTCTGTCAATTGAAAAGAAACCAAGTGCTCTCATTAGCAAAACTCGAGCAGATTATGGAATTATTTATTTTGCTTGATACTGCGGACATGGAGTATGTGTCAATAGTTTGAATTAAATACATAACAAAATATGTTGTGCAAAGTTAAGGAAATAAAACATGACATTGTAGAATTAAAAAAAATGCCTTCACTACCACAGAATGGATATTGATTTCTCCATATCAGGCATCTATTTCTATTTCTTCTCAGACAGCCCTTTACAGTCAACTGTCATCACTTATATAAAAGTATATAGTGGCATAACACTGATCTGCTTTAGACAAAAAAAACTTACTATTTGCTGTCTTTCTTACAGGTATAAAACTTGGCATGTATATGGTTGAGACCCAAATCCTGCATATTATTTCTTTCAATTGCAATTTGTACATTTAATACAAACCTATTTCGTTTTCCTCATTACTCATTTCTTCACCCTCTATGAAACTTATTTAATCCTTTATAAATTCTCCATTTTTCAACCTCTAAAAAAGGCCTCCGCTTAAATGCAATTGTTAGGAGGTGTCACAAAAATGAAGAAGTGACACGTAAACACTCAAATAGTAACAAAACTCAATACTTCCTTTAATATCCACAATAAGGAAAACCAAATAGAAATGAACAGAAAATAGCCCAATGATTCTCAAATGCTCGGAACCCAAAAAGAGGTAGCTGGTGTGCTTAGTATTCATGAAACTTTTTGATGCTCCAGAGAACAAGTAGGCGACAGAAAGACAAATTATCCATGAAACGTTAAGACGTGAAAGAGATGAAGACAAAGTCATTTACCGATGTAACATTGCAGCCTGCTTTCATCACAAGAGCAGCTAATATTAAGTTCACACTCAATAGCAATAAGTTTCTATATTATTCACTCATCTAGTCAAATCTAACACATTCATACAGACCACCACCACCACCATCAACCTCAGGATGCATACACGTCCTAGCATTGATCACAGTTCACCAATTCTGTCTTGTAAACAATAAGAATGCAATTGTTTAACTAACAAAAATCAGGTATGAATATATGCCTATATTATACACATATTTTTTGCTAAACCAGCTTGTTAAAAGTCTAGGACTCTGGCTAATGTTGATCAAAATTGGTTGAAAGTAATGCAGAGAAGTGTTATGGAGTGACAGGAATGTGCCTGGGTCTTTAGATGGAACATGATAACAGTGAGTTGGATGTGCTTTGTGGAAAACATCCATGCTTGTTGTCGGAAGACATTTGTAGAAGTCACCTCTGCATTATCTCTAAATCTTATATTTCCTCTTCCCCCTCTCACTGATCACACAGATATGCTGGGGAGAGAAATGACAAAACGGGGAAGAAATATAAATATTTCAGTGAAATTCACTATGCCAGTTTCTATATCTTTCTGATGATGCAGTAACATTTAACCTTAGTAGAAAGTGTTGACTGTTGCTTTACTTAAAAAAAAAAAAAGAATGTTGCTCACATTGAGGTCTCTAAAGTATTCATTGTAGTCTAGAGCATATCCAACCACGAAACGATTGGGTATCTCAAAGCCAACATCTGAAATGAGAGATAGGACAGGAGGAAGGTTCAGCTGAAGCTATTCTGTTGGCCAGCCTCTGATTTAATGTAGGCGGAGGTATTGGTCATAAAACATAAAAACATAAAAAAGGGTTGGTCAGTTACGTACAGTCAGGGAGCCATACTGAGTTATGTGGCACTCTCTTCACCAGCAACCTGGGAAAGAAAAAAACAGTTCTTTTAACATAATATCAGCACCTGTGGAATAGGACTTCAAGGGCATAATATTTTGGTAGTACTATCAGTCTCGTACTCTCTGGCCCTGTCTAGACTGGAGGGAGGAAATTGAGTGATTAAATGCAGCAACTCAAATAGTCTAGCTTTGTTTTTAAAAAGAGTTTCCAGTCAAAGACTTACCCCGCTACTTTGATCATTTTGGGCCCAAAGGATTGGACGTGTCTAAGGAGGGTCCTCATAGTCTTCCCTGTGTCCACAACAGCCTATAAGAACCAAGCAATAATGATTCAGTGGGCGCATCTCTACCAGGGAGGACCCAGAGAGTCTTGTTGAGGGTAAAGGGGAATTTAATTGGAGTTTAATCGAGAGATGAAAGGAGGGACTGATAAGATACTTTACCAATGGGTAAATGATTCATCAAATAGATTACATAATAAAGGGATTCTGTGTAAAATAATCAATCGACTATTTGATGAATACCAATGAATACACGGACAGTGTAAATTACTTGGATCATTAAAAAAAACATCAATGGCTGGATTGCTAAGTCCATTTGACCCGCTTTTACTGTCCAATTATGTACCGATTAAGAGATTGCTCTAAGTCATTAATAAAACTCTCTGGGTCATCCGTAGTCAACCAGCACTCGCCAACCCAGGGCTGGGCCTGCTTGAGTCATAATAAAAGCAATAAGGAGAACTTAGTCATGCTGTTTCTTCCTCCTACATTGTTTGTGTGTACTTCTTTGCCATTACTGGAATTCCATTCTTAGGCGGCTGTGGTAGAGCACAAGGGTCAAGAAATGACAAGTCAGGTGTCACATGTTCGATCCCACCACAGGGCATTAGGAATGGAATCCAGCCTTAATCTTCTGCGCTCCATCTAGGTTCGTGTTCACCCATACAACACGGGGATTGATCATGACATAAAAAAGGACTTTTTTTAAAACTGAAATTCCAATCTGAAAGTGGAAGAAGGGATAGACTCGTGGCGCTGAACACAGAAGCACATCTATTTTCAAACACTCAGCAATGCAGTCAGCCTCTGGAGGATGTGGTGTGACTTTATTGCCATAACATTTACTAACACTGGCATAACTCTTGAGTTAGTTTGTGTGAGGTTATGTGTTTTTCTTGTATAAAACGCAAAGCTTGATCAAAAAAAAAAAATCATTGGAAGATTCAAACAGGACTTCTTCCAGAAGACTGCACTAGGGAAATTCAAATTACCCAGCATTATGTCCTTCAAAGACAACTATTATTGAGAGAGCTATGGATAACAGCCTATTAACTGCTGTTCGGACACTGAAAAAATGATTCCTATATCCACGTGCTCTGTTGAGCTAGATCTGTTTAAATAACGGCCCACAATATGACGATATTGATATTGTCCAGTAAACTAGGTTCCTTCCCAGCACATCAGTTCCGACTGCAGGGAACATTTGTACTGCTAACAAGAGAGTTTCCTAAGTCATGTTGAACAATGAGCTCTCCAAATTCCCCGACTAAAAAAAAAGTCTAATTAAAATAGTAACTAATGTTTAACTTCGATTCTGGAAAAACAAAAAGAAACTTTGGATGTCCTTCACTGACCTTAATGAAGGTCTGTGAATGCAGTGAATGCAACTGGCCCACTTCATGTAGTTGGAAGGGGGGGAAAAAAGAAACAACAAACAAATCCAACTCACCTCCACAATCAGCGTGTTCTTTTCAGAGCATGTTGGAAAGAGAAGGAAAGCAAATAATAATGTAGAGTTAGGAATGCATAACAAGCAATCTCTGATCAACCACAAAAAAAAACAACATTTTAAGTTAACAATCGGAGGACCATGTACATACAACAGTGAATCCAGATCAACATGCAGTGATGCAGCCTTAGGACAACATAATCACATGAATAGAAAAAGTAGGAGAAAGTACTTTTTTTTCTTTTTTTTGACTAGAAAACTGAGGTTGAAATTCCATTTGCCAGATGATTTTCTTGAGATCCCTCCAGTTCAAAGCCATTCCAGCCTTCATCTGACATTTTAACACATGCAGCTAAAGAGCTAGCTGAACAAAAGCCGACTTTTGAAAAAAAAATATATCATTAAAGAAACGTGGACATGAAAACTCTCACCTTTGAGAACCCATATCAGACATACCAAGTGGGAAATGTTAGGGCAAGGCCCATTGATGAACTCAGGGAAAAAGAAGTAGGTGAAGAAGAGAAAAGAAGCAGACTGAGGAACAGCTTCTTTCTTTAGGCCATAAGACTTCTTAATAAATAACACACACAAGTGCAACCTTACTGTCTTTGCAATATCTGAATGCCACCTGTGTAATATCCTGGATTACAGATCATATATGCATCCATTATTGCTATTTATATTTGATCGACTCTGTTGCACTTATATATATATATTTATACATACATACACACACACACACACACACACATACACACAACTGCTCCCTGGGCACTATACATTCCTATACATTTACATTCACATCAAATATTTACAATAAAAATGTTAATTAGTGAGCAATGTTCCCCTATTTGTTGTTGTTGTATTCCGTTTTAATTCTGCTATCCTCTCAGTGTTGCATTCTGTAAATTGTGCTTCATTCTGTGTATAGAACATTCAGTGCATCTCTCCTGTCCGTCTGGAGAGAGAGATGCATCCTCTGCTGCTCTCCCAGAGGTTTATCCCTGAGGTTTATTCCTATTCATTTCTCCCTGTTAAGGTTTTTTTTAAAGGAAGTTGTTTATCCGATGCGAGGGTCAAAAGACTGGATGTTGTGTCAGTGTGAAGCCCACTGAGGCAAATTTGTAATTTGTGATGATGGGCTATGCAAATAAAATTGACTTGACAATAGGATGGGTTAAACACAGAGAACAAACTTCTTTGTATGTATGCATGACGACAAATAAATCAAGCTTCTTCTAATGATTGTAAGTTTTACCGATACTCCTGTTAGAAATTCAACATTCAGAAGATATTGGGGGTTTTATTTTTGTATCCCTCAAGTTCAATTTTAGTTTTTCTTCTATTTGTACGAACACGCTATGCGTACGAATTGATCAGACCCAAAGCTGCAAGGCCCCACACCAAATCTGGCTGCACTTTATTTGCTTTTCCGTATACCCTGTATGTAAATAGACATGAAGATATGCCTTGAGTGTGTGAGGGTGTGTCACAGGAGTCTGCTACTGTATAAATGAGCTCACTGGTCAACCAGACCGAGTCTTAGCAAATGTAAATCAGCTGATAAGAACACTCACTGTAACGCACGCTCTTGAGCTCCACACATACACACTCGGTAGTCAGGCGTGGCATGAAGGCTATGAGGTTGTGAGCTTGACTCATCGCCTGCTACTTTGCTCACACCATATTTTAAGGCTTCCTGTGAAATTGCTGACCTTCCCATGATCCTCGACTTAGTTTAGTCACTTATTATGCTGGAAGCAAGCAGGTTCTCATGTGAAATGGAAAACATCACAGCTTGGCTTATGTCAGCACCGATGGATTTTTTTTTTTCACACTAGCTTTACTCTTGGAGGATTGAAGATATAACTGATGTAGGTGTCGCTAACTGTTCACCAGGCGCTGCAGCTGTCACCTGCCCCTATGCAATTGGATGGGTTACATGCGGAGAACAAATTTAATTCGTAGGTACACAATGGCCAAATGAAGTGACTTTCCTTCCCTTTCCTTTAAAGTTTATGTAAATGCAACATACTTTAATTGGTTCACTGTCCATGAAGGTTATTGAGGCGGATAGAATACATACCTTTATCCCAACATGTCATTTGTTTGACACAAGTGACCCTTTCTTGCTATGTTTGCCATGCAGTTTAAAGGTTTGCAGGCTAAGGGTTTGCCTTGCCAAAGATAAATGTGTCTAATTAACACTGCAACTGGGATTTAAATACAACCCCGTGGTCTCCGACTGATGAGACAAACACTTGGAGAATTTCAGACGTTAGTGTGACAGGAAAAGCAAACAAAGTGCAGCCAGATTTGGTGTAAAGGCCTGGCAGCTTTGTGTCTGCTCAATCTGTACACGGTGTTAGTACAAATAGAAGAAAAAATAAAAATTGCCCTTCACGGATACAAAAAAAAAACCCAATGCCTTCTGACTATTGGTTTTCTGACATATCAGTAAAACCTTGAAGAAGCTTTATTTATTTGTCATTGTTCATACATATGACGTTTGTTCTCTGAATTTAACCCATCCTACTTAATAGGAGCACCGGGAAGCTGCAGTAATCAGGGAGCAGTTTTGGGATCAGTGTCTTGCTCAAAGATACTTTGGTACACTTTGTACAGGAGCCAGGAGTTAAACTACCAATCCTCCGATTACTAGATGATCAGCCTACCTCCTCAACTATGCTGCCCCTAATACTCGCTGCTTTGCCATTGTCACTTTGACATGGATTATGCCGTAAACTATGCTTATAACATGGTACTGATGAGACACCACAGACAATACATACTTGCCAGTATTGCAACTCTTCCAACATTTGGATTCAGTGTCGATTCATAGTTTCAAAATGAAAGTTATAAAAAAAAACGTGACAAATGTAAATGTTCTCATATAGTGCTTTTCTAGTCTGACGGCCACTCAAAGCACTTTGCAATGAATGCCTCACATTTACCGTTATGATAAAAACAGACAAAACTGTAAAACAGATTTGAGCTTAAATCATGATAACCACATTTAGTGGCACCTTCAATAACTGAGTAGGATCCGTGTTTTGTAACCTTAACTGTAGTTGCATTTTCACACCCATCATCTGAAAGCCCTTTTTTCTCATCTATACATATGACATCCCCCCTTGGCTGCATTGTCAATCATTTGAATCATTGTGATGCCTCTCCCGGTATACACAGTCTGATTAAAATATATAATGTTTAAGCATCAATGTATTTTTCATTGTAAAAGTTTGCATTTAAACATAGCTGGGTGGTCGAGTCAAGTCAATTTTATTTTTATAGCCCATTGTAAAAAAATTGCCTCAGTGAACTTTACACCAACAAAACATCCTGTTCTGGTCAATAACAGAAGCGTTTGTTTAATTTTTGTTTTTAAAGCTCTGCATTATAGGAAAGGGCGCCATCTTGAGGTTACTGTTAAACATTACCAGCTATCAAAATTCCAAACATCTAATGTTCACTTTATGTCTTGATTCATGCTCAATAATCCAAGTAAGGAAGTCACAGTAAAGGTGAATCAGATCATCTTGACATGAGGTTTTATTGACATAAATGTTTCATCAGTCATACTCATCTTCAGTCTGAGCTGACTGCAGGTATCCCCACCCTTATAAACAACATGGGTGCATAACAACCAAAACAAATGATGGTTTCATAAACGGGATAGTCATTGGCTGGACAATGGTCATGTGTACTATTCACAACAAACTGGGGAATAGCCTGTTAGTGATTCTTAAGATAAGATAAGATATTCCTTTATTAGTCTCACAAAGAAACATTTGCAGTGTCACAGCAGCAAAGTGGAAATTGAAAACTGAGGCACGAAAAAATAGGAGCACTATAAACAAGAGGAGATATTACACAATAGGAACAGTATAACCAACGGTATAACCAAAAAACAACAACTTGGCAGTTAAATTTACACAATTACACAAAGTTAATATTGATTTGTATTCTTCTCGTTGTCAGCAGTAACGCACACATCTGCTCACATATTCCTGTTTCCCAGTAGCTTCACTATCATGCACATTTTCATATACAATTTACATATTTGTAAGGTTACTGGGAACCCCGAAAATGTCCAGCAAAAAGGAAAATGTCATCACCTATATGAATAAACCCGCCAACAAGGAAAAGAAGGCTGTTGATTTCGACTTAAAAGTGAAGGTGATAAAGGAATAATATAAAAGTGGTAAAAAAGTGAATGCGATCTCATGTGACCTACAGTTCTCCCATGCAATGGTCTCCCCCCAAGGATGAGAAATGACTACGTGAAGCCTGAAAGGTTCTGCCACAATGAGATCAACTATAATAACAAAGCAATGACAGGGGCCCATCACTGATATGGAAAAGCTATTGTGGATGTGGATGGACGATCAGATACGGTAAAATTCATCCCTAACCCTTTATACAATGCAGTCAAAGGCCAGAAGTCTGTTTATGACTTCGAAAGAGTGGGCTGGAGAGGATATCAACCAATACTTTCCAGCTAGCTCTGGTGATTTAAATCATTTAAAAGAAGATTCAATTTGGATAATGTCCAGGTTGCATGAAAAGGAGCTAGTGCTGATGAAGGAGCCCGAAAGTTCAGTGAGAGTTTGGATGAGTTACTCGAAGAAGAAGAATAAGAAGGAGGAGGCTGTCAGCCATAACAAATATTCAACATGGACAAAACTGGATTGTTAGGAAAAGGAGGCCTGAACATATGCACATGCACAAAGAAGTAAAAACCATGCTGGAGTATGAGGCATTTAACGATCAGTCAGGTTTGTTGCTTGGTTGTCACAGGTTTAAAGCTGAAGCCTTTCCTTATTCACCGTTCTGAAAATCCATGGGCATTTAAGAACGTAAATGAGCACGCGTTGCTTTTACTTTCATGCAAACCGTAAACCGTGAATGACTTGGGCAATGTTTGAGGAGTAGTTTGTGAACCGTTTCATTCACCCGGTTTGTGACTGATGACAGGTTCTGACTTACATCCAACTCAGTCACTCAGACCAATCAGTCAGAACCCGACCGGGTCACAAGTCAGCCACCATCCATATTCCCTGATCCACTGTGAATAGTACATGTTGCCATTGTAACTCTAATTAATGGTCAAGCCAATTTGCATATGAAACTGCTTGTTGTTTTTCGGTCATTATGCAGCTGTATTGTTTACACGGCCGAGGATGCCTGCAGTCAGCTCAGACTGAAGATGTCACCTGTATGAGTGATCAAATGTTTCTCCCACTTAACATTGTGTCCAGGCGAACTGATTGACCTTTGTGTGATGTTAGCCATAATTACCTTTCCACTCAGAAAAGAGAGGTCTTCTGCTCCCACAATCTGGAGATCTTCTGTTGACAGGTCATTCTACGATAATAGAGCAGAGAGAGATTTTTTTCTTATTGACACTAGCAGAAATTATCTAATACACCCAGCAAACACAAACCTAATAATCACCTTGAAAATCAAGCAACTAACGGTCTGACGAAAGCACATTACGGGCTGTCTTAATACATGCTCAGTAATCCAGGTAACCAAATCCCAGAAAGTTGAATCAGTTCTTCTGGATACTTTGTTTGGTGGGAGAAACGTCTCGTCACTCATCTCGGTGACTGCACCTGGCGGTGGTAGCTCAGTGGTAGAGTGTGCACTTTAGGGACTGATGAGTCAGGGGGTTCGAACCCACTGTGGGGCATCAGGAAGGACATCCAGCCTTATTCCTAAATCTGTGTCCACCCCCACAATGTGGGGACCAATCAGGACATGTAAAACGGAACTATCCGTCATCTAGGTGACTTCTTCAGTCCTAAGCCGAAGCTGACTTCTCAACAGCACAGTTGCATAACGACCGAAACCAATTATTTAACATTAGTTTATTAATTATTATTTATTATTAGCAAATTTTGCGACCATTTATTAGTTACAATGGTCATGTGTAATATTCCCAGAGGGTTGGGGAATATTTGTAATATTGTAAGATGGCAACAAATTTAGCTTTGCCCCACCCAGGATGGTCCGGGATGGACCATTCCAGAATGGTCATTGCCTCTTCGCAGAGATGACTTGTTTGAGTCCTATTCAAACCAGACTTCCTTTCTATCAAGGATGTGCACATCCTCATCTTTTAAAAAGTGGCCACATTTGTCCTATATTGATGTCTTGATGCATGCTCAATACTCCAGGTAAGGGAATCACAAAAAAGAGGTGAATTGGTTCAACTGGAACTCAGAAGTTTATTCAAAAACTTTTTGAATAAACTTCTAAGTTCCAGTTGGACAGACTGACCTCTTTTTGTGTGTCCTAGAATAAGTTCTGGACTGTGATAATTGAGTCACTGAGATGAGTGATGAAACTTTTCTCTCGCTAAACTTGGCATTCAAATGAACAGGAAAAACTTTCTGGCAGATAATTGGATACTATCAAAATACTTTACTTTGAATTTGTGGTATACTTTGCTGGTGACATGGATAGAAATAATATTCATACTAGAAATATTTCCGAATTTCACATACACATTTACTATTCATGCCAAGGTATAAAGAATTATTTGGACACAACTTCACTGCCCATGGTCAGTTCTTCCTTTATGTTGAATCCTCATTGAAATCCATGTGACATTGTATGCAAATACACAAAGATCTGATTCAAGATTCAAGAATCTTGAATCCATTGTCGACTGCTTATCTAAAATTAGCTCACAGGGGAACTGGAGCCTTTTTCAGTCCTCATTCGGTGAAGGATGGGGAAACACCCAATACAGGTCGCCAGTTCTCCACAGGCCAGAGCAGTCAGGACAACAGTGTCTTGCTCAAGAACATGTCAACAGGATTCTCTGCAGGCACTGGAATCAAACCTGCAACCTTCTGATTGCCAGACAACTACTCTACCCATGGAGCCATGCCGCCCCCTGGTGGTGTACAATACCAATAGATAAGACAATATGTAGGAAGGTCCATTTTACATGTCAAGATTAGTCCCACATTGTGCAGGTGGACATGGATATAGATGGAACATGAGGGATTGAGGCCAGATTCCCTTCCTGAACCATGTAATGGGATCAAACCTGGTGCACCTGGCTTGTCATTTCATGACACACCTACACTCCACCTTTTTTCCTGTTTGGGAGCAAGGGGATTAAGGCCAGATGTGTTTCCTAACTAACCAACAGCAGCTCAGACTCATAAGTGAGAGAATACAGCCAAACTGTTGAATGGGATTTGAACGTCTTAGTAGTAGGAGTACACATAACAGATGGTCAATGGACTTGATTTTATAGAGCACCAGTCTAAGCAATCAGTCAAGGCACTTAACATCCTATGACTCGCATTTGCCGAGCACGGAGAATTAAGGCTGGGTGCCCTTTTCCTGATGCCCCACACTGGGACCAAACCCCTACACCTGGTTTGGAGACGCAAGCGCTACCACCGAGTCACCGCGGCTCCAATAGAGAAAGTAAATAATAGAGAGGGGTTGTTTGTTTCACAGACTCTGGTCAGCAATGATGGAAATCTGATCATCCTTAAGCCTTAACTGAGGCCATGAAACAAAAGAAAAAGCTTTATTTATTTGTCACTTTACATACATACAGGGGGGTCACTGTAGCTCAGCGGTAGAGCATGAGCTTCGGGAACTAATGAGCCAGATGCTGTGAGTTGGATCCCACCACAGAGTATTAGGAGGGGCATCTGGCCTTAATCCCCTACGGTCCATCTTAAGTCCATGTCTCCCCCAAACTCATCTTGAACATAAAATGGACCTGTAATTATACATATATTGTGCAATGATTTTCTTCTGCATTTAACCCATCTACAGTATAGGAGCAGTGAGTAGCTGCAGCATCTGGGGACTAACTCCTGTTCATTTTCCTATTGCTTTGATCAGGGCCACAAGCAGCAGTATAAGGTTGCAGATCCAATCCTTGGTCCTGCAAAAAGCATTTCAATGTGTCCTTGAGCAAGACATTGAACCCCTAACTGCTGCCCGAGTGTCATAAGTTGGCAGCTCACTGCTCTTATACAACAGGATGGGTTAAAATGCAGAGAAACGCAAAATTCCCCTTGCGGGACTGATGAAGGAATCCTTTTTAATGTGGGACCGATAAGGGAAGAATGATTATTATCAATATAAACCCTAATGTGCTTATGATTTGGATTGTAGAAGGAAACTGGAGCATCTTGGAGGAAACCCACAGACATGGGGAGAAAAATTGGCAAATGCCACACATTTTCTATTTATGTGATCTCAGATGAACCTTGGAGACGTGTAATCAATGCCAGCATGATGATCAGGACTATGAGGCTTGGACGGGTGTGTCTACTGCTATTCCACCTCTTTAAATATCATCATCCATCTGTCCATTTGTCCACATTAGAAATATGATGAATCTTGGCTTGGTGGCTTGATATGCCGTGTTTGCATTTTAGATGTTCATTGATTTGTATCTTAATTATGAAGATTATCATTATTATTACTGTTTTAGCTTTTGTAATTCAATTAAATTCTGTTATCCTGATCATGTTTTATACTGTATATTGTCTTATTCTGTGTACACATCATCCAATGCACGACTGTCCATCTTGTGAGAGAGATCCCTCCTCTGTGGCTCTCGCTGAGGTTTCTTCCTATTTTTCTCCCTGTTAGAAGGGTTTAAGGGAATTGTACCTTATCCAATATGAGGGTCTAAGGACAGGATGTTGTGTTTATGTAAAGTCCACTGAGGCAAATTGTCAATTTGTGATGATGGGCTATACAATAAATAAAATTGACCCCATTCGGGGTCACCACAGCAGATCATCCATCTCCATCTCTTCCTGTCGTCTGCATCTTCCTCTGTCATCTTCGCCACCTGCATATCCTCCCTCACCACATCTATAAACCTCCTCTTTGTACTTCCTCTTTTCCTCTTACCCGGCAGCTCCATGTCCAGCATCCTTCTCCCAATATACCCACCATCTCTCCACTGCACATGTCCAAGGCATCTCAATCCTGCCTCTCTTGCCTTGTCTCCAAACCAACCAACCTGAGCTGTCCCACTAATATACTCATTCCTAATCTTGTCCTTTGTCACTCCCAATTAAAATCTTATCATTTTCAACTCTGTCACCCCCAGCTCTGCCTCATGTCTTTTTCACTGTTGCTATCTCCAAACCATACAACATAGCTGGTCTCACTACCTTCTTGTAAACCTTCCCTTTCACTCTTGCTGGTACATTTCTGTCACAAATCACCCCTGACACTCTTCTCCGCCCATTCCACCCTGCCAGCACTCTCTTCTTCACCTCTCTTCTGCACTCTCCATTACTCTTAACAGTTGACCCCAGTTACTTTAGCTTATCCTCCTTCCTCACCATTCTACTATATCCCCTCTTGTTCACACAAATGTATTCTGTCTTCCTCTAACTGACTTTAATTCCTCTTCTCTCCAGTACATACCTCCACCTCTCCAGACTCAACTCAACCTACTCTCTACTCTCACTACAGATCACAATGTCACCCAAGAACATCATAGTCCATGGAGACTCCTGCCTGATCTTGGCCATCAACCTGTCCATCACCATTGGCAACAACAAAAGGCTCACAGCCAATCCTTGAAGTAACCCCGCCTCTACCTTGAACCTATCTCTCATTCCTACCACACACCACTGTCACACTGGCCTCGTCCATATCCTGCCCCACTCTTACATATTTCTCTGCCACTCCTGACTTCCTCTTACAGCACAACACCTTCTGTCTTGGCACCTTGCCACATGCTTTCTCTAAATCCACAAAGAAAATAATGTGACTCCTTCTTACCTTATCTATATTTCTCAATCGTCATTCTCAAAGCAAACATCACATCTTTGGAGCTCTTTTATGACTTGAAACCATACTGCTGCTCACTAATCCTCACCTCTCCTCTTAGCCTAGCTTCCATTACTCTTTCCCATATCTTCATTCTGTGGCTGATCAACTTTATACCTCTGTAGTTGCTACAACTCTACACGTCCCTCTTATTTTTTGAAAATTGCTACCAGTATGCTTCTTCTCCACTTCTCAAGCATCCTCTCACTTTGCAAGATTGTGTAGAGTAAATTGGTTAAAAACTCCACTGCCATCTCTCCTAAACAGCTCCATGTCTCCAGAGGTATGTTGTCTGTGCTAACCACATGTCCACTCTTCATCCTCATTATAGCTGCCCTCACTTCATCCTTGCTAATCCACTGCACTTCCTGATTTACTATCTCAACATCATCTAACACCACCCCTTCTCTCTCTCTCTCTCTCTCTCTCTCTCGCCTGTCAGTGACAAGCGATGGGACCGGTGAGTGGTTTTCTCA
>OMLC01103507.1:10388-21473 GCA_900302585.1 Regalecus glesne | reverse complement strand
AGAAACTCCTGGGTCATTGGCAAAGTCATCGAAGCGGTGCCGGATGAACATGGACTGGTTCGTACGATTCGTCTGAAGACCAAGACTGGTGAACTAGTCAGACCCATTACCAAAATCTGTCTACTTTTGGAAGCAGTATGAAGCAGAGGTTTAAGCTGGACTGACTGCAGATTTGAAGAAAGAAGACATAACTCAAGTTTGTTTTTGAATCTGTGGTTACCCCATGGTTACTCTATTCTTGTTGTTTGTGATTGTTTCTAAAGTTAGAGAACAATTAGGGGCCAGTGATGTATGGGGCAATGATAATTATTCATTTAGTAGACTTATATTGTTTATGTTGTAATTTGGATCTCAAATTTGCATATTTATTAGTAATCATTTTGGATTGATGCTAATTGAATGTGTTTAGGTTAACCATAGAACTGGAATACACTGTTTGGTTTTTGTTTATTTAGTGACGCTGTACCTTTAAGAGCTGCTGCTGAGCTCTCCCGTCAGTTAAGAGTTTTCAGTGACAGAGTCAGTACAGAGTTGAGCAGCAGTGAGGCGACATGGTTTCTTAACCGTAGCCTGTCGTAAACGGTTTTGAATGTTCTTGTGGATTAGTGACAGTTTATAAATAAATCTAATTTTGTTTTTCATAACTTGGATTCCATTGGATTTTTTAAGAACAACAGAGTTTGGGACTCGGACCGGAGTGAAACCATAGCCTACTGCTAATTAGAATCTGCCTGTATACCGAGGTGTCAATGAATAAGACACTGACCCCTAACTGCTCCCTGAGTGCCACATGGTGGCTGGTTACAGCTCCAATACAATGGGATGCAGTGACCACCAGCCTGTGTTGTGAGGCAATAAACCGATAAAGAAATAAAATAATCATACCTGTTACAGGATTGGCACCTGGACAGTGAATATGACTGTTAAAAAGCTCCAACATACCCAGCTGCGCTGTTTCCAACCATGGCCGGAGGTATATAGTCAGTAGGGCATGACTGGCTAAGCCTCACATGGCGATAAGGGTCAGATTGGATAAAGAGGATTCTAGGTTTACTAGTGTCCTCCTCTGGGTCATCCAAGAGCTCAGGGTTAAGTGAAGGGAATGTACTCTCGCTTCGCTCTCCTCCGACAGCCAAATACTGTGCTTTCCGCACAAGATGTGTGAAATAGCGAGGGTTAGTCATCACGTGACTTGGAGCAGACATATGCTACACCTTTCCCCTTCCTGTCAATGTTCTAGAGGGGTACCAAAGTGACAGATCAAGCCATAGGCAACTCGGGAAATTCAGGTGGGAAAAAGTGGATTTTTAAAAAATAAATTAAAAAATCTAAAACTCTCCAACAATTTAAAACATGCGCTTTTCACTATTAAATATTCCTCTGGCAACAGGCATAGGTATAAATTCATGAATATTGGGATGGCACCCAGCACATTACCTATGCCCCGATCCATGAGGTTAGTGTTTGTGTCAGGAAGGGCATGTGATGTAAAATTTTGCTAAATTTTTATGCATATTGACAAGACCATACAGGTTGAGGCCACCGTACACAGTACAAATGGAACCTGTGGCGACCCCTGAAAAACAGGGAACAGGCTAAAAAAAAAGAATAAGAAAAGATCAAGGGGGTGGCATCTGATGGTGCTTATCTGGTAATCATAAGGTTGCAGATTCGAGCCACGCACCTGCAGAGAAGCGTATCGAGGTGTCCTTGAACAAGACACTCTTCCCCTAATGCTCTGCCCTATGATGGACTGGCGACCCATAAAGGGTGTATCCCTGCCTATTGCCCAATATGAACTGAGATAGGCTCCAGTTCCCTAATTTCGGATAGGCGGTCGTTGATGGATGGACAGAAAAAAAGGGCAAGTTTTACATCTTACAATTAGTTCTCATGTTGTGGGGTTGGACATGGATTCAAATGAAGCATGGGGGATTAAGGCTGGATTTCCCTCCTGAAGTCCCATCGTGGGTTTGAACCTGTAACACCTGTTTCATTACTAAAAAGAGGTGAGTCCGTTCAACTGGATCAGAAGTTTGTTTGGAAACGTTTCGTCAATCACCAGGGGACTTCTTCAGTCTGAGTTGAAAACAAACATTCCCCCTTTTAAACAGTACATTGATACCACACAACAATAGGCTGGGTTTAGACTTCAGCTCAGACTTAAGAAATCACCCGGTGAGTGAAGAAACATTTCCAAATAAACTTCTGATCCAGTTGAACTGATTCAACTCTTTTTTTAATTTCCATACCTTGATTATTGAGTATGCATCAAGACACCTGGTTCATTAGTTTCTGAAGCATATGCTCTACAACTGAGCTATCATAGCCCCCAATAGTACTCAGTACTCAATACTTAATATAACGAAGTCCTTAGTCTGTGTCCAGTGTTCTATAGTGGTTTGTTAAATTCTATTATCTGTTTTAAATGGTAGGTATCCTTATTATGAAAGGTGTTAAAGCTTCTCTGCTCTATGCTCTATGAACAGGGCCCAATCAGCGTTAGCCGGGGGGCTCGTGTGTTTGTGTCATGGTGCTGGTCAAACCCCTATTGACAGTATTGCAATACTAAAGGCACATGCGATCGCCATAAAAGTAGTTGCTCTATGTCCTGATGCATGCTCAATAATCCAGGTAAGGGAATTAACGTGAAGACTCTTGGGTACCAACCTGCTCTGCCGGCATCAGAGGTTGAATATCAGGTGGTCCCTGCTGTCAGCCATCTTACGTGCCGTTCACTCATCCTCACACACAAGTTTAAGGCAATCCTCACCAAAATGGGTCAATGAAGGCTCTGACATCATATCCAGGGACACCTGGATCAGTACTCAATATGTACCAGTGACACCAGATCAGTACCAATGACACCTAGTCATTGGTCCAGATATGTGGACGGCACCTAGTTTAAGATTAAATCTTAGGACGTACCACATTTTACTGACCACATTATTGCGGTGGACAACCACATAAAATTCACCAGGGCGGATGTTAAAAATGATGTTTTGGCTTTCTTGGATGGGGAAATAAAGATTGGTGATGGGGTACAGTTGATTGTGAATATTTACTGTAAACCCACATATTTACGTTTTGACTCCCACCACCCGCTGGAGCATAAACTGGGAGTCATCAGGACTCAGTACTACCAAGCTGACAACATCCCCACTGACTCAATGGCTGGGGAGGGAGAGAAATCTCACATTAAACAGGCTCTGGTGATGTGTGGTTACCCAAATTTGGTGTTTGTTAAAGCCAGGAAGCCTCCCAAACAATGCACCAGCCAAGTGAGGGAAGAGAAGCCCAGATATAGACTGGTGATTCCAAATGTGGCAGGAGTTTCGGAACAGTTGGGGCGCTTATTTTCCAAACATCGCATCTCAGTTGCTTTCAAATTCCAAAACAACACCAGTCAAAAGTTGGGCCACCCTAAGCATCGGGTCTCTTTGCACAAAAAGAGTAATGTAGTGTATGCAGTTAAATGCCAAGAGGACTGCAGTGACTTGTACATCGAGGAAGCCAAGATGAATTTAGTTAAGAGAATGTTACAACACAGGAAAGCTGATACGTCAGGCCAGGACTCTGCAGTCTATACCAATCTATGGGCTAGTGGCCACTCTGTCAAAGATGATGATGTTCCTTCCTTGATAGGAAGGAACGCTGGTTTGATCTATGCCATTGGGGATGGCATAGATCAATTGGTAGAGAAGTCGCCTGGCAATCGGAATGCTAGAGGTTCAATCCCCAGTCCTGCAGAAAGCATGTCAAGATGTCCTTGAGCAAGACACTGTAGCCCTAACTGCTCCCCAAATTCCATATCATGGCAGCCCACTGCTCCTATACAATTGGATAAGTTAAAATGCAGAAAATTTCCAAATTTCCCCCTGTAGGAATAAGGGAATCCTTTAACAAAATCATTTTGAAAAGGGTGTTAGAGAGGCCATTAATGTTAAGAGGGAACGAACACCCTAGAACAGGAGTGGAGGCCTGAGAGTAGATGTGTTGTCTTCTTACAATGCTGTGATTGCAAATGTTCCCCAATCCTCTTTGAATAGTAATCATTACCACTTAATATGCAATCAATGACCAACTTGTATATGATCCCAGCCTTTTGTTGTATGGTATCACTGTATTGTTTATAAGGGTGGGGATGCTGCAGTCAGCTCAGACTGAAGATTTCACCTCTTTGAGTGACGAAACGTTTCTGAATAAACTTCCGATCCAGTTGAACCAATTCACCTTTTTTGTGAGCAGATGCTCCACCGATTAAGGTTCGCATGTCCGAAATAAGGGCTATTCGATCTGCAAGTGCAGTGTGAATACTGTTGATATTCCTTAGGCCAACCTATGCAACACATTTTTGCTACACGGTTTCGAGTTACTTTTTCCCACTCATTCTAAAATGACATTGCAATTGTCATTCTGGGGGGGGGAGGGATCATGACGGGACGGTTTTCTCAGAAAGAGGCAGGAGGTCTACCTCAGAGGACCGCAGAGAAGGGCTGAGCAAACTCAATGGTTGTTAACTCAAGTTTCCCATATATAAATAATGGACCAAACCAAAACCGGCATCAGAGATGGATGGGTGTCTATGCCTCCACAAGGGTCTTGTCAATTAATGTTACATGACAAGCAGACAAGAACTAATGCTGATGTTTTACTGAAACCTTCTGCCATTCACATTCATTAATAAAGAAAAGGATTTGTCTCCTAATTTTGAAACCACCCAGTAACCTATACTTCATCCAATCCAATAATTGATTAATTGATATTAATTAATTAATTAATTAAAATTAATTAATATCATTAATATCACCGCCTGCCTCTCTCATTATACAACCTTGACCAACTCATTCTCTCCTTCCTCCTCTCTTGTTCTCAGAGCCATTTTTTTTTCCTCTCATCAAACTCTCATTCCATATAAAGATATTTTGACATTGCAGAATCAGTGTACAGAAGTGTATAAACAATGGAATCCCTCCTCATTTACTGATGCGGAGCAGGGGTGCCGTGCAATCTATAAATACTAGCCCCCTTTTTTCCCTGTAAAGAGTGACAATAGGCTGTGTGTGGGTGGATGGTAGGACGAGGAAGAGGGGGGTTAAGAGCTAGAGGGGAAATGAGAGAGAGAGAGAGAGAGACTGAGAGTGAGAGAGAGAGAGAGAGAGAGAGAGAGAGAGAGAGAGAGAGAGAGAGAGAGAGAGAGAAAGAGAGAGAGAGAGATAGTAACTGAAAGTGGTGACAGTGAAAGGTAGGAGGAGGGGAATGCCAATCAAAAGGGTGTACAGAAAACATTCACCTTTGTATTGAGAGCAATATATGTCTCTTCAAATTGATTCCTTCCCTCCATGATGTCAATAAGTCTCTTTTTCTTTCCCTCAATTTCCGACTTTTCACTCTGGTGTGCCACTGTCTTCCCTTTTCTCCAAGACAGCAGATAGACGTGATATATCACCAATGCTTGTTGACGCTGTCTCACGGTAAATTCTGATTAGATTTTAAATTCATGGTTATACATGCTAATTCCAGTATGCGTGGAAATGAGCTTCTTTAAGCCAGATGCATAGCTGTAGCAGCACATTCCTTGACTCGCCTTATCTGTATGTGTCTGAGAGAAAATTTTCTGCGTTAAACCTTGCATCTGTATTCAGGATCACAGAAATTTGACCTGAGCTCACAAGATTGTTTGAGAGGGGCTCATACTGGTAGCTTTGAACCAATTAGAAGAGCTCTCATTGATAAGATTGTCTATCTGCATGTCAATCCTTTGTGTCCACAGCCATTTTCTTGGTTTCCTTGTCACTAAGAATCTTGTCCAGGAGGATTAACTAAATAGTTTTCATCTTAATAAATGCTCCAGCTTTTAGTATAAAAGTGCATTGCAACATCAACGTCAGAGTAACTAAGAGATTTCCATCCAACCATCTTCAACCACTTATCCCAGTACTCATTGAGCGAAAGGGAGGGAGCCATCCTAGATAGGTCTTCAATTCATTGCAGGGCTTGAGCAGTTAGGGGTTCAGTGTCTTGCTCAAGGGCACATTGGCACACTTTCTACAGGGGCTGGGGATTTAACTGCCAATCTTCTGATTACTAGACAACCACCCTACCTCCTGAGCTATGCTGCCTCTTTAAATGAGATTTTTGAAAAAAAAAACATACATAATTTATCAACAACAAGTACTCTATTCTATTCAAGACATTAAAACAATGCTGTAAAAAGTTTTTTTTTGGGACATTCCAGTATGTTTTTCATTCTTCCTAATAATAAACATAGACACAGTGTTTAATTGTATAGAGGTGTTTGTTGTTATCTAGATGAACCAGACTTATTTTTTCTTAACTTCCTACCTAGCCTAAAACACGCATATGTCCCATTGCTCTGCCCCTGGGATGCTTCACTACTGTGCCGTGCGTGAGTAATTATCCAATTTAGCTTAACTGCTCCCAAAAAAATATTTAGTTACTGAAATAATTAGCCATTGTTGAGTGCCTTTGCCTGTAATGTAATGACTGGCAGAGTAATAAAATACTCTTCCATGTCAGCGGTTGGCAGCAGGTAGCTAATGATCTTGTTAATGTCAGACAATAGAATCAGTGGTGCATGTGAGAGGTAGCTGTGACAGCGATGGATAAATATTTCCATCCATCCATCGTCAACTGCTTATCCGAAAACGGGTTGCAGGGGAACTGGAGCCTATATCAGTCCTCATTGCGTATAAGGCGGGAAGACTTCCTTGATAGGTCACCAATCTATCACAGGGCAAGGCAGTTAGGAGAACAGTGTCTTGCTCAAGGACACCTCGAGCTGCTTTTCTGCACTATAGGGGATCAAACCTGTAGGCTTCCAATCACCAGACAACCGCTTTACTCACTGAGTCATGCCACCCCTGGATACATTTTTGAAAAAGAAAAATGCAAACTCCAAACTGGGCGCTGGACAAAAGTCTGACCCAGTTGAAGGCCCTAGTATGAGTGGTGGTCAAAAGAAAGCAGTGAGCTCAAGGCAATTCAGTGAAAGTTATATTTTATTTGGATTTACTTTCATCGTAGATCCAATGGTACTGACTCCATTATGCTTGGAGTGTGGGTAAAAGCTGCCTAACAGTACTATGGTCCCAAAGAATCTTAAACACCATCTCCAAACAAAAGATCTATAATTTCAAAACAAAAAAAAACAGACTATTTTGTTTGCCTGCATAAACACACTGAGAAAAAGGCAACTTTAAATAGAAAAGCCACAAAGGTAATTCGGAAAAAAGGACTTGTTCTTATATAGCACTTTTTAAGGTTAATGAGAGTGCTCTCAACACTAGCTAACAAGTTGCTCAACTTGTAGCCAAATCCAAAAAAGCCATACACTGGCAGAGACTATAATTATTATTTTTTTTATCCTTTTTTTCCCAACCCAAATTCCCTGAGTTGCCTACTGCTTGGTAACTCACTTTGATACCTCTCTAGAGCATCGACATGAAGGAGGAAGCCATAGCAATGAAGTCCTCCAAGTCAAGTAAAGCCCTCACTATTTTGCACATTGCGGTCTAGCGGGGAAAGCGCAGTGCTTTGCCGTCAGAAAAGAATGAAGCAGAGTACTTGATGCAAAGATACACTGAATATAGGTACCTTAACCCCTACGCCACCGGAGGCCCGCACAGAGACAATAATTCTACCTGCCTGCAAAGCGATTTAAAAAGATGCTTGGCTTTGACATGGTTAAATAAATAGCTAAAATCCCTCCCTCAGATAACACAATTTCCAGCAGAGTAAAACACAGATACTCAGATTTTATTGTTATGCAGTGTTTTCTGCACTATGAGGCACTTGCACCATAAAAAGTCACATATTTGAACAGGCCCAGGTTTCCCACTGAGTATGAATACATTGAGACACTATATTGTTATTATATATACTGTAATGGGCTACAGGCTCTCATTCTGTAACATTTTTGGTTGGTGGTATGCTGCAGGATATTTTTAATGTACATTTTTTTGCCATGCCCCAAAGAGAGTTGAAAAACACTGCTCTGCACTATCAGAAAGAAACTCTTCTGCCAAACGTAAGAATGAACGGGATGCACGATCCACAGCATTTTTGTTGTCTGCAGAAATGGCTCTGCTCTCCTGATAAATCAGGGTGTATTGCACCAGTGTCTGGAGTCATCTGAGAAAATTGGGACTCAAAAATGACATGCTGCTTCTCTAGGAAGCCTTGCGAATGGGGGTGGGGTTAATGCCAAAATTATTCACTTCTTCAAAGTAGCCTATCCCAGCTTTAAACCTGTGTGTACTTAGTGCTGCATCATCATAGACATCCAGTTGAGAGACACCTTGACTGTCATTTTATAACTTGTATGCAAATATATTCATTAATTAGTTTGACTTGTGAAGAGTAAACAAGCTTTGTAAAACGTATTCAAGGTGTCAGGGCAGATCAGGTTTTACCTCAGTGAAACTGGTTACATGTAGATTGAAAATGTAAACATAGGTTATAGTTCATTTGAATTATCTGCATGTGTTTACAATAATATAGTGGCATATCTCACGAGGTAAGGGAGTCAAGCAGTGTTCAGAAGATTGGTGGCTTGATCCACACCCCAGCAGAAAGCATGTCAAGGTGTCCTTGAGCAAGACACTGAACCTCTGACTGCTCAAGCTCTGAGATGGAATGCTGACCTTTCCAGGGTGTTTCCCCACCTTTTGCTCAATGAGCACTGGTGTAGTCTCAAGCATGACTCTGCAACCTGGCTTCGGATAAGCGGTTGACAATGGCTGGATGGATGGATAGATGGACGTTTATGATAATGCGATCTCAATAATCCAAGTTTAGAAGGATCTTTAGATGTACAAATTATGTAAAGGATGTTACTTTACAAGAAACCCTAGGAAACCTTTTGGAATATCTCCAATTGTATGGTCTCACCTTTCAAAAAACTTTAAGAAAAGTTTATTTGTTTTATGGAGCATGATATTTTTTCAGTCTTGTTCGAGAAATGTGGCTGTTCTCTACCACTCAGCATGCCGTCTATTGTTTCCAGGTTAGATGTTGATAGTTTGAATTGATTACGTTTTGGTACATACAACTCCAATAAAAGGTGTATACCAAGTACTGTCAATCGAATGAATGAAAAAAAAATTCTAAGTCTGTTAAGGGCATTATTATTTCAAGATGGTTTGATTAAGATATTTACCTGGCAGTTAGAATGGTCAAACTATCGACTTGATCTTGATGAGGGGCAGCATGGCTCAAGAGATAGAGCAGGTTGTCGGGCAATCAGAAAGTACTAGTTCAATCCCAAAAACCTTCAGAAAGTGTCTTGAAATGGCCCTGATAAAGACAGCTGCCGAAGCTGCCCACTGCTCCTAAACAATAGGATTGGTTAAATACAGAGGAAACACTTAAATGTGAGAATACAATGATGAAATCTGATTTAAATACAATTTTCCAAATACATATAAACACAGTGAGTTACAGGGACTAAAATAATGTTTCAAAACAATTGAAAGCCTAAATATAAATGTACAACTCAAAGTAAAAAAAAGATCTAAATGACTCAAACTTAATAAGAATATCCAGAAATGTTAATCTAAATGGTAAATGGTAAATGGACTTGTTCTTATATAGTGCTTTTCTAGCGTCACAGCCACTCAAAGTGCTTTGCAATGAATTTACACAAACGCCAGAGTAAAGGTGACAGTTGGAAACAGAATTGCTTATGTGGATGGGCTCTTTTAATGCCAGGCACACTCCCTTGTTGTTCACAACCAATTCACCAGCCCCTCCCAGTTCAGACTCCCACATTGTTCCCATTAAAAAAATCCTTAATTGTTTCACTGACCTCCAAGCGGAACAACCCAATCACACAGTAATTGTAGCCTGAAATGAATGTCCATATTTGCATTGTTCGCCTGTCATGGGTGACATTATTTCTTTCAATGGGTGTTGGAGAGAACAAGCTTCATGCACAAGGACAGACCTAAGGCAGGGTTACTTCACACATTTCAAATCAAATTGTTGGACGTTTTTGTCTGTTGATTTTTGCTGTGACAACATCTCGTTTCATTTTTATAGCACCTCTATTACTTTTTTCACAAAAGCCATCTTGAGTGTTTCAAACCCAATAGTGGTAAAGTACAATTTACAGTAATTTTAAAAAATCACTTGTTTGGGATATTCTCTCTTGGAAAGGTTTCTTGATACGTGGTAAATAATCTAAGTAAGGAGACCACAGAAAGGTGAGTTAGTTCATCTGGACACAACGTTTAGCAGGAGAAATGTTTCATCACATTTGATTGTTGATGCTTACTGTAAACCCACATATACTGATCAGTACAAAAGGTTTGACTCTCACTACCCACTGGAGAACAAAACTAGGAGCCATCAGGACTCTGTGCCATCGAGCTGACAACTTCCCCACCAACACAGTGGCTGGGGAGGGAGATAAATCCCATCTGGTAAAGTGTGGATACCCTAACTAGATGTTTGTTAAAGAAGGAAAATGCCCAAACAGTGCACCAGCCAACTGAAGAGAGAAGGACAACAGCTATCTAAGCGCAAACCAGTTGTGATTCTGTATGTCAGGTGCGTTGGGGCATGTATATTCCCCAAACACTGTGTCTCAGTTGCTTTCAAACTGCAAAACACACTGAATGAGAAATTGGTTCACCCTAAGGATCAGGTATCCTGGCACAGAGCGATATAGTGCATGCTGTGAAGAACACTGAGGGAACTGAACAGACACTGGATGGCAGAACAAAGAAGAGCCAACATGTCAGGCCAGAACTGTAGAGTCTACACCCATCTGGGCGGCATAGCTCAGTGGGTAGAGCGGTCGCCTGGCAATCGGAAGATTGCAGGTTCGATCCCCGGTCCTGCATACAGCATGTCGAGGTGTCCTTGAGCAAGACACTTAACCCCTAAAATGCTCCCCGAGCGCCATATGTTGGCAGCTCCCTGCTCCTATACAATAGGTTGGGTCAAAAATGCAGAGAACAAATTTCCCCTTGCGGGACTGATAAGGGAATCCTTTCTTTCTTTTCTTTCTTATTCTGAAAAAAGTTAAGTGCAAGCTCCATCTTAGATAGTTAACAACAC
>OMLC01103507.1:0-10368 GCA_900302585.1 Regalecus glesne | reverse complement strand
CACTGCTCCTATACTATAGGTTGGGTCAAAAATGCAGAGAACAAATTTCCCCTTGCGGGACTGATAAGGGAATCATTATTATTATTATTATTCATCGACAGGCCAGTGGGGAATATTTCAAGGATTAGGATGTGCACATCCTTGATTGGGAAGAACACCAGTTTCAATGGGGAGTCAATAAGGCCATCTATGTCAAGAGGATACACTCATGAACTGAGGAGAGTGGAAAAAAAAGAACGCATCTCTGACCATCATAAAATGTTGTAATTGCAATTTTACCCAATATTCTCTGAAAATTACACATTATGGTTCATAACCTGACAGTGGCCAACATTCCTATGAAACAGATAATTGTTTTTGGTTGTTATGCAAACATATTGACAAATGTTTTATGATATTTTTTGTTACAATACAAAGACATACAAAGTTACAATACAAAGGCAAAGCACAGAACATATCAATAAGTATAAAGAGGCACTACAAGAAATTAAAAATATGCAGGCATTATTTGTTATTTTGGTAAATTGCTGGTTTTGTAGCTGACTATTACAGCAACATTTTTATAAGGAAATAAAGAAAAGAAAATATTTTGGGAGCATGCACATGCTCAGGTGGACATCAATTGTATCCCACATATACGAGACATCTTAATACATAGTGTGATTGATGAGCTTAACAAAAACCAACAAGACAAAACAAGAACAGTGGACTAAAAAGCTGTTTCGAAATCACCCCCCTCCAGAAACTCAAACGAGCCCCAAATCATTACAAATGTGTTATATTTCCCTTTGATAACATAAGTAAATTCTCTAATGCAAGGCATTGCAGTAGCCCATCAACCCAGATTTGCTTGCTTGATCTGTGAACAAACTTCCATAAAATCGCAATTTTATGTTTATCTTCAAGAAGACAGAATATGACAATCGTCTTAGTACTATTAATAAGTGAACACCTTGCTGGAAGACATCTCAAAATACAAAGCTGTGGCAGAGTGGAAGTTTTACCTTAATATTAATTAATATTAATACCAATTGCAATAACCTCTTTCCAAAAATCTTGAATGATGGTGTCTTGATGCATGCTCAATAATCCAGGTATGGAAATCACAAAAAAGAGGTGAATCAGTTCAACTGGATCAGAAGTTTATTTGGAAACATTTCGTCACTCACCAGGTGACTTCCTAAGTCTGAGACTGAAGAAGTCTCAGATCTTGGCACCATTTTTCACATTTAGTTTCCGCATTAAGTCTGAAGGTATTTTCGAAAGAGAAACCAGACTGTTGAAGCAAATAACCAGTGGATACTCTTACAACAAGATGGTTGATAAGTGGACATGATTACCCCATATCCATCATACAGCCGTGATGATTTATCTGTCTGCAGTAATTCCACATGGCTAGCTCTGTCAAGACACACATTCAAGGGCACATCAGCATAGATGTTTATAAAATTGCAAGATAAAAGTAAGTTTCTGGAATGAAAATTTTCTCCAGCCTTCTTTAGACAGGCATCAAAACAGATATGTACTTGTATGGTAAAGACATGGAACCAATTTTTCCAAAAAAAAATAGTGGCAGTTTTTTTGTGTGTTTGTGTGCGTGCGCATGTGTACAACGAAGGGTGGAGTGTCAATTAGAGTAAATGCAAAATTATAGTCTGACCTGTTATATGGCTGCAAGTAGCACAAGAATAGGTCACATTCCAAATTGATGGACTAGATTAATGAAAAAAAATCATTGATTTGTTGTTTTACATACCATCCATCTATCCATAGTCAATTATTTAGCCAACGTTGGGTTACGGAGTCATGGTGGAGCCTATCCTAACATTCACTGGGTGAAAGTCAAGGAAAAACCCTGGACCGGTCACCATTTCATTGGAGGGTGTCATAGTACATACATACAATGAAATGTATCAGCATTTAGCCCATCTTATTGTATAGGTGCAGTAAGCAACTACAGCACCCAGGGACCAGCTCCAGTTGTTTTCCTTTTGCCTTGGTTAAGGGGTCAAGCAGGAGTTTTAACCCAAACATGCACATCTTTTTGATGGTGGGAGGAAACCAGCGGACCCAGAGGAAAACCATGCAGACACAGGAGAACATGTTGACTCCACACAGTAAGGACCTGAGATGGGATTTGAACCCAGGACCTCTATTTGCTGTAAGGCAACAGGGCTAACCATTACACTACCATGCCACAGCAGAAAAGAGAGTAAAATTAAACATAACAAGCAGACTAAATTTAGGTAAAGATGACCTCATAGGGAAGTTTCTTAAGAACATCCACTAAGAATTAATGCATGCTAGAGAGAGGGTTGGGGGTGGAGAGAATGAAAGATCAAGATAAAGGAAATTATAAGCTGAGCTTGGAAAATGTTTCAGAAGTGAATGAGAAATTATGCTATTTTTTTTCCAAAGTGATAAAGGTACCAGTATAATAGTAAGGTATTTACAAATAAAAATAACAACAACCTATCAAATAAGGAAAAAACTAAGTATAAAAAAGTGTAATGAAAAAGACAATCTTCAAATAATAAACCTGGGGGTGAATAAACTGCGGAATGATTTATTTGCTAAACAAAAGAAGGATCACAGTTTTGTAATTACCAGTGTAATGTTCTCCAGATCATCACAGGAATAATAAGCAGGGGTGATTGAAGTTCTATTCCTGATCTATGGGACAGCCTGTGGTTTGCTTCTGGCACTATGATCGTTACCTAGCTCTAGTGTTGCTCCAGTATCTTTTGTACCTTGACTCTATGAACTTGTACACACCTGGATAAGAGTGTCTGCTGAATGCCTACAATGTAATGTACTCCACCTAACATATTGTACGGCATTCTCATCCATGTATGGCAGGAAAAGCAAAAAATATCTTTTTTTTAACTTCTTTGACAGGTTTTTCTCCTAGGTCAACATTCTGGGGACACAATGTAGGATTTATTACAGCTATTAATTTTAGTATTTAGATCTTTGAATTTCTTGTTGTGCATGGATCACATGTTGGCAACCACAGAACTTAATGGCATGCATGTTTTTTTTGTAATCGGGAAGTAACAAAGGTTCTCAAGTTTAGTTGCTCAACTGCTGATCTGATATTGTTAGAAAGTTCTCGTTGGCTAAAAATGTGGCTAAGTGGCTCACCTGATAGAGTGCATGCCACACAAGACTGAGTCCTTTACCACTGTGGAATGGGTTCAAAATCCGTCTTAAGCCCTTTGCTCCATATCATTTCCTGTCTCTCTCTTGACTATCCTATCAAGTAAATGGAGAAAATACCCCCCCCCCCCAAAAAAAAGAAGAAAAGGGATATGGCACAAAAAAGCAGAAAATCTCAAAATGAGGAGCACTAATGACCGTTACTGTATGATGTTAATGGAGCTGTGTGTGGAAGGGACTATACATGTGTGGTACATATGTTAACTGCAAATGTGGCAGTAGGCAAGGCAGGGAGATAGAGAGAGAAGAAGAAGCTTTCTTCATTTGTCATTGTACATACATATAAGGAAATGTTTCCTCTGCATTAACCCAGATTATTGAATAGGAGTGGTGAGCAGCCGTAGTAGTTAAGGGTTCAGAGTTTTCCTCAAAGACACGTTGATACATTTTCTCCAGGGACCAGGGAACAAGTCACCTCTGATTACTAGACACTCCTCTTTACCTCCTGAGTTATGCCATGCCAAGAGAAAGAGGGGATGAGAGACTAAGGAAACAGTGAGAGCATGAGATAATTCAGTCTCTCAACTTCCTTGTATTCCCAACCTTTTCCTTATATTTCTTTTCCATACTGATCTTATCAGAGAAAAAGAAAATTTCATCTCCTTTGTATCACCACTAAAACAATACCTCAACACTTGCATGGATTGCTACAAATAAGCATCAGCCTAAGGTCAAAAGCTAATATGAAAATATTTAGTCATTGAATGGAAGGTAAGCACTCCTGACCTTGGAAAATATCACAATGTGTGCTCTGCTCTTTTTTCAATTAGAGATACACCAGGTCTATTAATCTAACTCCGTCAATAAAAATTCACAAGAACAGACATGGCACCAAGATTGAGAAGAGATGATTGCAAATGTGAACAGTACGCAAGCAAGCTCCCCCACCTCGTTGACACATCATTCCATTTATAAACAGTACAGAAAGTTCTCCAGCTCTAACAGCATGCTGCCAGGATGTGTAGAGGACAGAAACTGTACCTCCCTTGATTCAATTGTCTGTCATACTACCTGTTCAAGTGTGTCTGGCTACGTGGATCTGTGTGTTTGCATGTGCGCACCCATGTGGGTGTGCACACGGCTTATTATGCATTCATAAATAACTCCCTTATCAGTCCTGCAAGGAAAAAATAATAATAATGATTCCCTTATCAGTTCCACAAGGGGAACTTTGGATTCCTCTGCATTTTTGACACACCTTATATTGTATAGGAGCAGTGAGCTGCCAACATATGGTGCTCGGGGAGCAGTTAGGGGTTAAGTGTCTTGCTCAAGGACACCGTGACATGCTATATACTGGACCGGGGATCAAACCTGCAATCTTCCGATTGCCAGACGACCACTCTACCTACTGAGTTATGCCGCCCCTTGCATATGCATGCATATTTGCACACATGTACAGTATGTTATGAGTGCACATGTGTCAGTTCAGTATCTAATTATCTGTCTGTGTGCGCACAAAGGTGTGCTTGCATGCGTGTGAATGGTTTGTGACACCCTGAAGGTCCCTGCGCTACCATCCACCAAATTAAACCTCTCCTCCCATTCCTCACTTCTGTGAGAGGGACCACCTTCCGGCCAGCTCCCATCCTCTCTTCCAAAAACTGTCTCGCAATGCCAGCCGGAGAGTGTTTAAAAAAAACCACACCATTCCCAAAAGCCCAGTGCAATTGCCCTGTTATTGTCCATTCATCTGCTGCTCAGGGGGGCAAGTGGAGGTGGAGGGAAAGGGAGAGAGTTGTGGGTACTTCACATTCAAAAGGTGCTGGAGTCTAACAGCAAGCTTTGTATTAAATATTGCTTTTACTCCCACAGACAAGCTCAAATGGAGTAATTATTGAACACTGGATTTGGAGGTTGAATTAATAATAAGTAAAGCACTTCAGTGTGCTTGTCAGGCAAAAAAGGACTGATAATTTTGGCAAACACTGTTTCTTTGGTAAGGGCTCCTTTCAAGTCTAGAAGAGATGTTTTACTGTGCATGGATGTCATAACCTGAATATCCCCTTTAGGCTAGTTCTCACAGAATGACACATTTTGAGCAATTAAGCACCCTGCTATTTACTCATATAATAACATGAGTAATTAATCATATGATATAGGGAGCCATGGTGGCGCAGCGGTAGAGCCTACCTCCAGGTCAGGTGTGGTAGTTTCGATCCAACCGTGGGGCATCAAAAAAGGGCACTTGGCCTTAAACCCCCATACTTGGTTAATTTGAGGCATACAATGCAAAGTGCTTTGAATGGTCACTAGAATAGAAAAGCACTCTATAAAAATTAGTCAATGTACCATTTTTGACATTTGTATTCCTTTTATTGTAGTGAACATCTCCATATAGATCTTTGCTTGTGTTTTCCTGTTGTCTCATGACTGCAAGAACAAGATTACCTGGACCTTAACATATCACATTAAAAAAAGGAGAACCATAAATTGCCATGTTAATGAAAGTGGTATTACTATAGATTACAAGCTATTCATTCATCCACCTATCATCAGCTGCTTATCTGAAGTCGGGTCCCCTATCTTAGTCATTGGACGAAAGGCGGGTAAAAACCCTGGTCAGGTCATTATCATAAAGCAGTTAGGGGAGCAATGTCTTGCTCAATGTCTTCTCTGCTGGTGCCGGGATTGAACCTACAACTTAGTCATTGTTAAACTATCTATTACACAGAAATTATTGAGTGATACACCTGTGAAATGGACATATGTCACTTATCATGATTGATAATAATTTAGTGAAATTTGAGTAAAGTAGGGGTTTCTTTTGATTTTTCAAGTTTGCTTCACTGTCATAATAATATGTTGTTAAATATCCATCCATCCATCCATTGTCAACTGCTTATCCGAAATCGGGTTGAAGGGGAACTGGAGCCTATCTACGTTCTCATTGGGCGAGAGGCAGGGTACACCCTTCATAGTTCGCCAGTCTATCACAGGGCAAAGCAGTTAGGGGAACAGTGTCTTGCTCAAGGACACCTCAACACGCTTCTCTGCAGGACCGGGGATCGAACCTGCAACCTTCCGATCGCCAGGCGACCGCTCTACCCACTGAGCCATGCCGCCCCTTCATGTTGTTAAATATGAGCCACAAAGACACTCTGGGATAGGTTCACAAATCACATTGGACGATGCACTACCATATTCATTGTTTATGAAGGTAGGGATACCTGGAATTAGTTGAGACTGAAAGATCACGTAGATGAAACTCTCAATAAATGTTGGGTCAAGATGAACTGATTCACCTCTGTGTGATAACATATTCAGAGTAAAAATAACACCACATTCAATGTTCATTTTATATTAAAGTTATCACTGGGAACTAGACAGAATTCATATGCATGAACGTGAGGGGAGACAGCAGAACATTGAGGATGCAAGGAGCAGAGGTGAGGAAGGTGGACGAGTTTAAATACTTAGGATCAACTGCTCAAAATATCAGGGAGTGTGTATGAGAGGTTACGAAGAGAGTGCTGGTGGTGTGGAATGGGTGGAGAAGTGTCAGGGGTGATTTGCGATAGAAGGGTACCAGTAGGAGTGACAGGAAAGGTTTACAAGAGACCAGTTAGTGAGACCAGCTATGCTGTATGGTTTGGAGACTGTAGCACTGATGAAAAGACAGGAAGTGGAGCTGGAGATGGCAAAGTTGATAAAGCAACTCATTGAAAAAGCACTCATTGGGAGTGATGAATAAGGATATTACTAAGAAAAACAGTTTTCAAGCTAAATAATCTAGGTAGTCAACAAGGTTAACATAGTTTTATCCGGTCATCTGAATGAGTTTTTTTTTTAAACCAAACAGGTGTACATGTCAACATTCATGTCAACATGAATGTCAAAATGTCTTTCTGAGTCCAGAATGTGACCCAATTCCCTTTTGAAGGAACCACCGTAGGAACAGAGAACAGGAACAGAGAAACAGAGACGTAAATTAGGATAAATTAAGTATAGGATTAGGAATGAGTATATTACATGGATGGCTCAGGTTGGATAGTTTTGCGACAAAGCAAGAAAGGGAAGATTGAGGTAGTTTGGATGTGTGCAGAGGAGAGGTGCTGCATATATTGGGAGAATGATGCTGAATATGGAGCTGCTAGGCAAGAGGAAAACAGGAAGACCAAAGAAGAGGTTTATGGATGTGGTAAGAGAGGACATGGAGCTGGCTGGTGTGACAGAGAAAGATGTAGAGGACAGGAAGAGATGGAGATTGATGATCTGCTGTGGTGACCTCTAATGGGAGTGGCCAAAAATAGTGGTAGTAGATTCAAGTTGATTACTATTTATCCCCATGAGAAGAAAAAAAATCAACTACTTTTTTTTGGTAAAATGTGATTTGTGAATTTATTACATACAGTGGTAGATGTTTATTGCATTTAACAGCAATAACAAAGAGGCATGATTATTATGTAAAGAGTGGCCATTGCCTCTCTGAGGAACCATCACCTTATTGTGGTGGAGAGGTTTGAGTCTCTATGAACCTGAGAGCTGTATTTTTTGAAGCCTAGTAATCCTAGTTGGGTCTCCCATGGCAAATTGGTCTCAGGTGAGAGGCCAGACTAAGAAGGGTTCAAGAAGACCTCATGAATGATCGAGAAAGAAGTGACACTACCCTGCCCGAGGGAAGCCTTGGGCCCTCATCTGGAGTCAGAAGAGGGGCCCGTCAGCAAGCACCTGGTGGCTGAGATTACCAAAACAACAATATGGACACTTCCCCATCCTGTAGACCCACCACCTACAGGAAGAACCAATGGGATTGGGTGCACTACCAGACAGGTAGCAGTGAAGGCAAAGGGTCTCAGTGGACGAGACCCTTGCAACAGAAGCTAGCATTGGGGACATGGAATGTCACCTCCCTAGGGGGTAAGGAGCCAAGCTTGTGCGGGAGGTGGAACGGTATCCGCTAGATCTGATGGGGTTCACCTCCACGCACAGCATCGGATTGGAACCAAAGTCCTAGACAGGGATGGGACTTTATTCTTCTCTCGAGTTGCAAAAGGTGAGAGACGCCGCGCAGGTGTGGGGATACTAACAAGTCCCCAGCTGAGGGGAACTATATTGGACTTTAACCATGTCAATGAGAGGGTAGTGTCCCTATGCTTTAGGATAATGGGGGATAAACTCTGACTGTTGTCTGTGTCCATGCACGAACACAAAAAAGAGGTGAGTCGCTTCAACTGGATCAGAAGTTTATTCAGAAATGTTTTGTCACTCAAACAGGTGACATCTTTAGCCTCAACAGACTGAAAGTATCCCCGCCCGCTTATAAACAGTACATCGATCCCACACAACAATAGGTTGGGTTCATATGCAAGTTGGGTAATTAACTGCATATTCAGTGGCAATGAGCACCATTCGCAAAGGATGCACCGAACAGTACTTCAGAATATTTGGACTATTTGGAGACCCTGCATGGAGACCTGCATGGGACTCTTATAAGGGACCCTGTTGGAGTCTAGGAGATTTTAATGCATATGTGGGCAATGATGGAGACACTTGGGGGGTTGTGATTGGAAGAAACGCCCCCCCTGATTTGAACCTGAATTCTGCTTTATTATTGGACTTCTGTGCTAGTCATGGATTTTCCATAATGAACACCATGTTCGAATATAAGGA
Source organism: Regalecus glesne (assembly GCA_900302585.1). NCBI lineage: Eukaryota > Metazoa > Chordata > Actinopteri > Lampriformes > Regalecidae > Regalecus > Regalecus glesne. The sequence continues at coordinate 1,536 of OMLC01103507.1, read as the reverse complement.
TGCTCATAACTTTACATGGTACCAGGGAACCTTAGGAAAAAGGTCAATGATAGATTTTGTTATTGTACCATATGATTTAATGCCACCTATTTTGGAAAATCAGGTGAAAAGGCGCTGTCAACTGACCATCTTCTGGTGGTAAGATGGGTCAGGTGTAGTGGGAAGCCTCAGGATAGACCTGGTAAGCCCAAACGTATAGAACGGATGAACTCGGAACACCTTCAGGAGGCCTCTGTCCAGGACACCTTCAACTCCCACTTACAGCAGAGCTTTTCTGGCATCCCTGTGTAGGTTGGGAACATTGAACCAGAGTAGGACATGTTCAAAGATTCCATTACTGAAACTCCAACTGTGAGCTGCGGTCTCAAGGTTGGAAGTTCCTCGAGGAGTGGTAACCCACGAAAACCCTGGTGGACATAAGCAGTTTGGGAAGCCTTAATGGATAAGTTATCCTAGAAGACTCCGGAGACAATTGAAAAGTGCAAACAGGCCTGAAGGTTGGTAGCCTCACCAGTGAAAGAGACAAAGCAGCGAGTGTGGGAGGAGGTCAGGGAAGTCATGGAGAAGGACTTTGGGTCAGCGCCAAAGCACCAAAGCAGGATCTCCTCTCAGTAAAACCATTTCAGTTTGAATAGAAATCTCTACATCTCTACACAGCCAATGGTGTTTGTGGCCAGGTTAGTATCTTATCAGTGACATGATGCAGGGCAAGAGATGTGTCAGATGGGCAAATACAGATGAACCCCAGGAAGGTAGAGAACACAAAAACAGTCCTTTCATATCAATAACTTTGCTCCAGGACCCCAACCATGACCCAATCCACACACACTCCCTTATGAGTGGATCCTCATTAATCATACCATTCCACGTGACATAGAATAATTGCCCTTCTAAGAGGGACACATACTGAATCACACAGAAATATAATACATGTGTGCACATATGAATACATATGTAACGCAGTATGCAATAGACAGTATTTACAGGCTAAGAGGTGTAATAATAATGATTCCCTTATCAGTTCCACAAGGGGAACTTTGGATTTCTCTGCATTTTTTGACCCAACCTATTGTATAGGAGCAGTGAGCTGCCAACATATGGCGCTTGGGGAGCAGTTAGGGGTTAAGTGTCTTGCTCAAGGACACCTCGACATACTGTATGCAGGACCGGGGATCGAACCTGCAACCTTCCGATTGCCAGACGACCACTCTACCCACTAAGTTATGCCAGACGACCGCTCAACCCACTGAGCTATGTCGCCCCCTTATGACATGGGTAAATAAGTTCACACGTGTACAGCATTAAATTACATTTGGGTACACTTTATCAGTGAATTTCAAGGGCAGAGCACACAACTCACAGCGCGGGTGAGTTTTTTGGGTGCTGTGGGGAAGTCATGAAGCCCTCATACCCAGCAAGGGAGTCAGTCTGTCTGGGCATAACAAAATCCTCCATCTGTCCTCATTAATCAATCCCACCACACATAATTATCACAAACCTTCAGACTTACAGCAGAGGGCACACAAACCCCCCCAC
>OMLC01103503.1:0-12409 GCA_900302585.1 Regalecus glesne | reverse complement strand
TCCTACTGCTGGGTCAGTCTCTCTGATCCCCTCTAGAACATCAACAGGAAGGAGGAAGTGGTAGCATGTGTCTCCTCCAAGTCACATGACCACTAGCCCTCACTAGTCCACACATCATGGTCTGGTGGGGAAAGCACAGTGCTTGGCCGTCAGAGGAGAATGAAGCAGAGTACTTTCCCTTCACTTAACCAAGAGACCTGGACGACCCAGAGGGGGACACTAGTGAACCCAGAATACTTTATCCAACCTAACCCTTATACCCATGTGAGGCTTAGCCAATTATGACCCACTAACTATGGACCTCTGGCTGTGGTTGGAAACGGTGCAGCTGGGATTCAAACACCCAACTGTATGACACAGAGATGTACTGAACATAGGTGTCTTACCACCCTACACCACCGGAGGGCCGTTGATATTTCAATATGTACATATAATGCTGCCATATGTTGGCAGATAAAGGTACTACACAGTACTGTAAGATTCTTTTTGACAGTGATTTCCAGGACAATTGGGTCTTGCAAATGGTGACAATTCACCTACACCACCAGTGAAAACCAAGCTGTACCTGGGTCTTGCCAATGCGACCGTTCCCCCTCCTCTCGAGGGGAACAATAACTAAGGCCACAAGCTCTACATCTGTTGCCCGGGGCCCTACTGTCAGCTAATCTTCTTGGCTGCCTGCACTGTGGATCCATTATTTGTAATAGCAAAACAATCAGACTTTATGGCCCAGTACCACATCTAACGGAATGGAGGCACCACGCAATTTAATACTTCAGGAATTGGCTCGACCTTTTTTTTTTTTTGCCTCCAGCTACCCCGCTGCATGCTCAATAGGGATGTAAATGCTACTATGATAATAGCAATAACTAGGTTCATTGGAGCTAGTGATAAACTACGAATGTAATGGATGACCCTAGGGACGGTTGTACCTGGTCCCTGTGGCTCGTTGATTTACTGCAGTGGAAAATGGCTGTTTCATTATGGTGGAAATCTGCAGCTTGTGTCGAAGAGTAATGTGAGTCGGTCGATTAAAACATACTGGACGGAAGTAGTGGGAAAAGCCTTGAGGGGCATTATCTATTGAGGTCTGTATGGCCTTGAGGGAGCCAGTTGAAGTTCAAAGTTTGACAAATTGACGTTTTTGAATATCTGATATGGCACATGCTGAAAACAAGAGCAAAATGCCTCTTTTTCATCCACAAACCATCGCCGGAGCCGATTCATATCCACCTCATTCGTTTGCTGAATGGCAAATCCCGGCTTCAGACTTTTCCAACGCCCATGTTCTTAGTCACACTTCTAGTGCTGGTTAACCTCCACTTACTCGGCTGCCTTTTCATGCAATGACATTAAAATCTTAGTTTGAACTTAAAAGCCGTTCCTCCCACCTTCCTCACCTCATTAGACTCCCCTCTTAGAAGCACTCTTAGCACTGCTGGAGAGAGACGGAGCTTTTACTTATGCTGCGCTATACATACCACACGTAGGTCAAATAGCATTTGAAATTGTTCTTACGTTGACTCTGACCTGCTGGGAGCATCACATGGTTGGGCTTTAATGCATCTGGAAAAGTACAATATGGTCAGGTAATGAGTCCATCACAGAGAAGTCTAGGAAACAGACTGCACGTTGCTTGCTGAAGGCCATATAGATAGGAGGAAAGCAGTCTCGTGGAATGGAGTACACTTCATTTTCAAATCCCCGTGCAGGGCTGGTACAACTCTGACCTCAAGCACTGAAATCACGGCATCTGGGTTTGCACGTGTTTTGAAAATCCGAGTGCGTGCTTGGAGTGATCTATGCCATGCGTTTTAAAACACTGCACAGACTAGACATGCTGCTGTTCGCAATTCCTGCACGTGTATTCTGAGACTGAGCATAGGGATGTCCAAAAGGAGATTATGAATTTTCCATCAGAAGACAGAAGGATCCATACAGATACCCTACATGTTCCCTTATGTGTAGGTGTTTCAGAGGTCCCACTGGTCTGTGACTGACAGCAACCCTCCATATTTACCTGTGAGGGTCTAAGGACAGGATACTGTGAGGCACGTTTTTAATTTGTCATAATGTACAAATACAATTGACTTAACTTCCCTAAAACCAACAACACGTGTAAGTAAGGTTGGAGGAGATCAGTCAAGTATGCAGAGGCGTATTCAACGGGTCTTGTCTAGTCTTTGTAGATGAAATGAAACTCACAGGAACAGCTTATCCAGGTCAAGGTCTCCTCAAAATTCTTCTTCCTTGACTTCCAGCTGCACCCACTAGAGGTCACCACAGCAGGTCATCATCTCCATCTCTTCCTGTCCTCTCCATCTTCCTCTGTCACACCAGACACCTGCATGTTCTCCCTCACCACATCATAAACCTCCTCTTTGGTCTTCCTCTTCTCCTCTGGCCTGGCAGCTCCATATTCACCATCCTTCTCCCAGTATACCAGCATCTCTCCTCCACACATGTCCAGACCATCTCAGTCTGGCCTCTCTGGCTTTGTCTCCTAATAGTCCAACCTGAGCTGTTCCTCTGATATACTGGTTCCTAATCTTGTCCTTCATCACTCCTAATGTAAATCTCAGCATCTTCAGCTCTGCCACCTCCAGCTCCTCCTCCTGTCTCTTTGTCAGTGCTGCTGTCTCCACACCATACAACATAGCTGGCCTCACCACCATCCTGTAAACCTTCCCCTTCACCCTTGATGGAACCCTTCTGTCACAAATCACCCCTGGTACTCATCCCCACTCCACTCCACCCTGCCTGTTCTCTCTTCTTCACCTCTCTTTTGCATTCCCCATTACTTTGAACAGTTGACCCTGAGTACTTAAACTCCTCCACCTTCCTCACCTCTACTCCTTGCATCGCCTGTCTCCCCTCTCATTCATGCATATGTTCTCCATCTTGCTCCTACTGACTTTCATTCCTCTTCAATAAGGTTGAACTGGGACCTCCACTTCTCAAACGTCATAGAGAGGCAGGGAGATTCTATTTTCTTGGACGTTGAGTTGGTTAGGACCTGTGGTATTGCACCGCCAGTACTCACACCACCTCATTAGTATTAGGCAGGCTGCATGTGTCGGGGATTGCAGCTACGTCAAGCCCTCACTGGCATACAGGACAGTATGATCCAATGATTGCATGAAAGTAACAGCCAGTCATGTGACTAATAAAAACGGTGTTAGTATAATTCCCATGCTTTAACAATATATGCAATAGAGAAGCCTTTATTGAATTAGGTAGACTTAAATTCAGCCCACTTTAGAGACAGGCAGTGGTCGTTAATACTGTGGGTAGTTCAGGGGGATTTTAAATAGATGAACAATGCTGGCCAAATCTCTGCAGGCTTCTCTATAGGCTTCCTGTCAGGGAACGAGAGAAGGATGCTCAGTCAAGCTATCAGGACTGCGACTGAACATGGAGGCTATCTGAAGGCAAATACATGAATGGCCGCACGTTCGGGGGTGTAATTATAAAACATCAATGGCCTCAACGGATTTGGAGATAATCACATTGAGGCAACACATTTAACACATACTACATCATCCACAATTAAATAAAGTTACAGAAAAGCAAAGAGGAAAGAAAAACATATTCTAAGTACACCATGCTCCCAGTTCTGTGGTCAGGATGTACACTTACACATTTTAAGGACTTCTTCCATCTTCTGATCAAGGCTGCAGTTGGGATGCTCCCCCCATAGGAATTGGGTAATGGCAAACATAGGGGTCTTTGTTGTTTATTGGGGATAGAGTTGCATAATGATGCAGTCTGGTCTTCTGAGCTCTCTCTGTCTTGCTCCCTCTCTCTCTCTCACATGGGGAAAGGGGTCTATTTTCGGGCTAGGACTTGACTTTGACATCAGAAATAAGAATAAGTTAAGGTTCGGTTGAGGGTTAGGGTCAGGGGTAGTAGGCATGTGCTTATGATGGTTGTGATACAGGTTTAGGTCTAGGGAATAAATATAGTCAGTGAGGGATCCCCAGGACTGTAGGGTAACATGGTGTTATTTGTGTGTGATGGGGAAGAGGATCCTGTGTAGTCCCTGACACTGGCTCACTTCAACAGACAAGAAAATATCCCCTCTCAGAGTTATCCTTTTGTGTTTTTCCAGAGTAGGCTGTGACCACAACCATAAAATTTGTGATATCTGTGATATATTCAGTCCAATGCACCACTATTGACTTGTGAAGTTTTTCTTGGGCAGACCTAAGCTCTTACCCCCACCCTCCTCTTCCATGGCCCCTTCTACAATCACACACACACACACACACACACACACACACACACACACACACAAACACACACACACACACACCCACACACACACACACCCCCACACACACACACACACACACACACCCACACACACACACAGACCAACTTCTCTCATTGGACTGGAGGCCGTGCAGAGGTGGTCTACATCATAGTATTCCCAAGTGCATACCCCCTCTGGTGTACATGTGTGTAGAGGGTACATGGTTCAAGTGTTGCTTCATTTCATCCAACATGTTCGCCCCAGGTTATGAGTATTTATGTGTTTGTGTACATGCGTGTGCACATGTGCATGTATGTGTCTGTGTCTGAGTTGCATCACTGAACCACTTTGATAGCAGTTTTGGATTCTCTTAATGGACCCTCATCATAACCATTGAGCTTAGAAATCCCTTTGAAATAGATCACGTCTGACAGCACGAGCTCTCATATCCTGCCTCGCTGTCACTTTGGTATGAGATTTTAATTTTTCATTATGCTTACCAACTGGGACCTCATTGTCTAGCAGCTACTGCCATTATGTTTGCCCAGGTGTTTGCATTCAGCTGCGCTCTTCTTCTCGACTGTTCGTTTTCATGAGGCGCCAAAGCAAAGCCCAAGCTGCACCGTGAATAAAAACAGATAAATCAACAAGTAAATAAATTATTAAAAAAATGAAAGATACCCCAGAACGCTAAAAATACATGGGATTAACAATGAGTTGGTATAGAGGCAGCATCGGAGCGTGGCTTGCCAGCCCCTGGGGCAAGGCACGTATCATGGCCCCTCAAATACTGTCCAATGTGACATGAGAACGTTTATTTGGCCCCGTCATGTTGAAAAACGGAACAATATTCCAACATCAGGAGGTTTTCTGTGTGAGGGGCCGGCTGCACTATTTTATTTATCTATTGAAATTGTGCACCCAGGGCAACTGCCCCCGTGGTCCCGCCCACACAAGGTCACTGTATATTGATTTGATGTATTTTATGCACCCAGAGAGCAAAGCGGTTTGTGACGTCACCTGCGGCTGTTCTCATTTGACACCATCGTCATCCATTATTGATGCATGAGTGCCAAAGCGGTCCTGAGAAGAAGCAGCAGAAAAAAAGGTCAGACTTCATGGGAAGCGGTGTGCAAAGGACTGACGTGACACCTGCCATGAGCATGAAGGGATCTTTTTGATTGTTGTCCCCAAGTGTCATTCAGTTAATTGTGTGATTTTGAGCATGACGGTGAGATTGTTTGAGATGTCTTTGTTTCAGCATCCTGAGTGTGGCCGAGCGCCTCGATTTAATTTATTTTGCACATTTGTAACTGGAAAACAGACATCTCTCACAGAGTCAACTCTGCATTAGAAATGGCACAATCGACTGAATGAAGCAGAGTACTTTCCCTTCACTTAACCAAGAGGCCTGGACGACCCAGAGGGGGACACTAGTGAACCCAGAATACTTTATCCAACCTAACCCTTATACCCATGTGAGGCTTAGCCCATTATGACCCACTAACTATGGACCTCTGACTGTGGTTGGAAACGGTGCAGCTGGGATTCAAACACCCAACTGTATGACACAGAGATGTGCTAAACACTGTCTTAACCCTGTACACCACCAGAGGCCCCTTCTAACCTGATTTCTGATGACCCGTTCATCCTCCTGAGCCATGGCTAAAGAAAAGTACTTCTGTAAAAGTTCCTCTCTGACATCGACCAGCCATTCTTTCTTTCAGACTGTGATTGTGCTGGTTTGATTTTGCGTCATCTAATTTGTAAGGCGCCCCAAGGCATTTTGTTTCTTAACAAAGAGCAGAGATTTGCTGCTTCTTTCACCCTAATATCATCTGACCCCACCAATGAGTCTGTTGGAGTGAAGCAGCAGAGAGCCCTTATGAGTCCCAGCAGAAACCTGGCCCACACAGAACGTGATGGGTTTGACAGTGCAGTGGCCTAGAACACTAATTTTAAGCCACTATGAACCCTTACAAAGCCCACGCGTTCTGTTTTGGGACAATGGCCGCCTGGTAATCCCATTGTATCCAGTCAGACTTGACCAGCAATGGCTGTTACCTCGAATAAAAGATCCGTTTTTACTCGTCGTTATTGGTCCCCATGCTGTGGGGATGGACACAGACTTAGATGGAGCGTGGGGGATTAAGGCCAGATGCCCATCCTGATATCCCACAGTGATATCAAACTCACGATGCTTGGCTTGTATTTCTTGACATGTGCACTCTACCGTTAAGCTACCACCCCTACGTTATCGCTAATCAGACCTCAGTGAACCATCCATCCATCCATCCATCCATTGTCAACTGCTTATCTGAAGTCAGGCCGCAGGGGAACTGGAGCCTATCTCAGTTCTCATTGGGCAAAAGGCAGGGAAACGCCCTGGACTGGTCACCAGTCCATCACAGGGCAGAGCAATTAGGGGAACAGTGTTTTGCTCAAGGACACTTCAACATGCCTCTCTGCAGGTGCCACGGTCAAACCTCCAACCTTCCGATTGCCAGACGACCGCTCTACCCACTGAGCCATGCCGCCCCTAGATGTCAGCTATGCTAGCTGTGATATGAGCCTGGTGCTAATCGGACACCAGTGAACCAAGCACAGGTACAGGGGTCCACATATATAAACTCGTTTTATCACAGATGGAGGTATTTCTGTGTTGCTGGATACCCAGCTTGTGGTCTCCGTGTCCTCCTCTGTGCAGAATCACAGCCATATGGGCTATTGAGGAGGTTGAGATAAAATGGAATAAATGGCATTTGCAAGATAATGAGGTTCTTTAGTAATGCCGTCTGATTTTTTTCCCCTTAGATGTCTCAGATGATGCATGTAGTCTCGTATATCTGTTCTTTTGAAATCCTGTCAGGGATTTTTTTCTCTTCCTTTTCTTCCTTTCAAACCTTGGCATATCAGTATCATCCAGGATAGCAGTAGTTTAGCCATTACTGCTCAAGTTCCATGGCCTTTTTTCCACGTCACTAAGAACCCACCTGATTGTGTGCTCCGTGTCTGAGCGGAAATGTGGTGTGTCCTGCAAATGCGAAAAGAAAAAGCTGGAAGAGGCGGACAATAGAGAGGCCCGGAAAGAGAGAGAACAACAAGCTGTGAGCGTTTGAGCTCCTGTCACTTGTTTGACCCCTTCTGCATTCAAATATCAGTACAGTGGTAATGTAGCCATTGATGCTTAAGGTCCATGCTGTTATTCCACCTCAGAGGGGATGGTAAATGACAAATGGACTCAGTTTTTTGCTGCGCTTTTCTAGTCTACCAACCAATAAAACCGCTTTGCATCATGTGCCTCACATTTACCAACCCTGAGGGATTAAGGCTGGATGCCCTTTCCCGATGCCCCACATTGAGATCAAACCCATGATGCCTGACAGAAGGTCACATGTTCTACTGGTGAGATACCACCAACCCCTAAAGAATAAGGCCCCTTTTTACCTGTCACAATTAGTCCCCATGTTATGGGGAGGGGGGTCCTTGGCATGGATTTAGATGGAGCTTGAGGGATTAAGGCTGAATATCCTTCCTGACGCCCTGTGGTGGATTGGAACCCACTGTCTCTGGCTCGTCAGCTCTGCGGACTGTGGACCCCTACAGAATATACCTGATAATGGGGGGGGGTGTTGCCATATAAAGTAGAACGACATGAAACATGGGAATGTACACTCAGGGATGAAAATTCAAACGACGCCTATTGATAAAGAACAGCAAAGACTGGGGTTGGGGTAAAAAATAAAAAGTCACATCGGGCCTTATTCATCTGGCGGGTGCCAGCTTGGGCTCCTGCCCGAGGGTCAGGGCAGTATGCAGGGGATGCAGGGGAATGGGTCTCCTCAGACAGATGTTGCCTTGTCAGAGTCCCTACCTGTTGGTACAAGTGAGACCAGGAAACTGTGCCAGGCTCTATCACCACGGTGGCCCATGCCAGCCTACCATGGAATGGCCGCCACCTGTGAAGGGACAGGTCATGTGACTGGCAGCTCTTTTCAGCCTGGATGCAAAAAGTGCACTCTGGTGCATTTGGTCCCCCTAAGGCATGTTGTCATGGGTAATATGCCCATACGGCCCACACTGCCCACAAGCGTTGTGTTGTGCTCAAATCAGCTGCTGATGTTTTCTGCTCCCAATTGTAATTGCAATGCAGAACAAGTAGGTCAATGGAAGAGCCTAACTGGAGCAGAATAAAACTCTCTAACCTGGATTAGGCTCTGACACCGTGGACAATGATGAACCACGGAATGGTTTAGCAGCCATCTCACGGGACAATGCGGCTCCATTTGAAAGGGGTGGGATGAGGGTGTCACAGTGCTGAATGTGTCTAGATTTCCATCACCCCAATTCAAATCTAAAATCTGTTTACACGTCTGCGATCACTAACAATGTGACTGTAGTCCGTGCATCCCTGCACATCCCTGACATTGTTCCACACACCGTAATGTCAGCCAATCGTAGCCCAGACCTTCAGAAAGAGCTATGTGTGTGTGAGGGGTGGGCGTATCAGATGCCAACCATTGGCTATGAGCACATTAATAACACAACATCGGGTTATTATCCTCTATGGTGGATTGGAATGAACTGATCTGATATGGATTCCAGCCACATGTGAAATGTAGATAGAGCCAGATTGTGATGCAGTCCCATTATCCCCAGAATCAAAACTCTCCCCACTGTGTCCAATTTCATACTACCTTCCCTCACACATAAAAGCGATTTCCTTTTAGTTTCATCATCTAGTGATGCCTGTCCAGCTGGCTCCGAGACTTTGATAATATCACCGATAACAGTGCGTTTTTGACAGAAGCTCAAATTTATTTTGCCTGCCTTTCCTGTTACGGTTCAAACCCATGTCAGAAGAAAAAGACTTATTTTATTGTGATTTATTTGCTTTGTTGTTATCATTGCCCGTGTTATCATGTATGGACTTTAGCCATGGCTCTCTTTGAAAAGAGACGGTGGAATAGTGGGAAAGATAAAACGGCATTCTGTCAATAACAAAAATTATCATCTCCTGGAAACTTTAATAAGAGTCAGGTGTTGGTCCTCATCGGACAGAGATGGGGAAAGCAGACATCGTCGGTGATCTTCCAGGTTATTAGTATTCTTGTGGTCTTGTGTTGGAAAGTATTATCAAAGTCTTTTGTATGCTCTTACAGGGCCCGAGTTCCCTGCATTTGAGCAGCTACACTAACCATCCCTCATCAGCAGGTATATATGTAGCCCTGATAAACCTCATGGGCTGTTATTCTGCATAATCCTAAAAGGGCCCGTGGTCGCTCAGGGTTGGAGCCCATTTTACAGCAACTGACCAGTCAGATGCTGCGGGTTCAAGCCCACCACAGAGCCTCAGGAGGGGCACCTGGCCTCAATCCGTCATGCTCCATCTAAGTCCATATCCGCCCCCACAAAAAAGGGGGGGGTGTTAATCATAATGCTGAAAAAAGGACCTCTCATTCTGTATCCTTTAAGAAACTGCCTGCATGTAAGAACATATGAGAATCCCAGTCAGGTGATTTCAGTGCTTATCAGCTGCTATCAGTGGACGTGTCCTGGTTTAAACCGTTAGCCTGTCCAGTGAGCCCAGAGAAAGACCCAGTATCCCCTTGGTAGTCTTCCTGAGCAATTACCCTTAACATTTAAATGTGTGCATGTATTATTTTAATAAAAGTGGAAGGCTCCCTGTACATAGACAACATTCGGACAAGATGGTGCTTGCTTCCAGCATACCACAGGGACCATGAAAAAGCAAGCTGAAGCTGCAGGTTTGGAGGGGCTACACGATTTATGGCCAGTGCTCCAGTCAGCTTGAGAGAATGGCTTTAAAAAAAGAGAGATGGAGAGAATAATTTCTTTATTGGTCTGGCATTGCTGTTGGCTACAGCAGACTCCTTTTAGCTGGGTGTCTAGTGGCAGGTCCACAGGGTCCTGAGTGGGACCTTTTAGGGTAATCAAGGAGGTGGAAATAGAAAATTGTGGTGGTGCAGTGTGGCTCTCAGTGGGCCTTACCCGGAGTTTGCAGAGCAGGTAGAGCGTTGTGCACGGGGACAACTGGCAGGGGCACAGATTCACCCCACCCCCCAGTGGGTCTGCAAGCTTTCTCAAACTGGCATCAGAGGAAGGCCCCGGGGGTTATCTCTCCATCATAGTGTGATGGGAGCCGAGAGCCACTGAAGCTCTCCCTAACTAGTGTGCTGCCCCTCAGTGATGGATGGCACTTGAGGGACTGGAATTGTATAGGTCTGACATTCACTTCCTTATTTCCAGTTAGCCACAGAGGACTGCAGCCTCCCTGGCTTAAAGGCTTTCTCACATTCAGATGAGGATATTTCAGAAGCCACTGCAGTTAAAGGACCATGCAGGCTCAATGACGAGTACAGCAGCAACGTAGTGGAACAGAGAAGTTCCCCTCCTCAATAGACAGAAAGTGGTAGTGCAATATATGTTGTCATAAAAGGCTAGAAAATGGCAAATGGCTCATTTTTATACCGCGCTTCTCCAGTCTAGTGACCATTCAAAGCCCTTTACACGGAGTGTCTCACATTTGGGGCGGCATAGCTCAGTAGGTAGGGCGGTCGTGTAGTGATTGTAGATTGGTGGCTTTACTCCTGGCCCCGGCAGAAAGCGTCTCAAGGTGTCCTTGAGCAAGACACTGGAGCCATAATTGGTCCCCGTGTGTCGCACGGCGTCTGCGCTCACTGCTCCTATACAACAAGGATGGGTTGGATACAGGGGACACATTCCACTGGACTTGGTCCTGTAGTACTTGTAAAAGATGTATATTCTCTAAGGCCAGATGCTCTTTCCTGATGCCCCACAGCGGGATCGAACCCGCGATGCCCGACTTGAAGCGGCCCCCCTTTGGGGCAGACACCCTCGCTAGCAGCTCACAGTGTGGGAACAGCTCCGATCAGACTAGTTCCTCCAGTGATGCTGAGCTGTCAATACATATTCTGCGTGGAATGAAAAGCAAAATGTCACACGTTGAACGAACGCCGTCATCGCACTCACTGGGTAACATTGTGGAAGGAGTTTCAAAATTCTGCTCAAGGCATCACAGAAATACTCAGGTGGGCTGCCTCTAAGATGGACGAGCTGTCATCCAACCAGAGATATCTAGTCAGGGAGATATGCACGAGCACAGCTCCCGTTTGATGCTTTCCCTATTCTTCTTCTTGTCTCCTTTTAGAGACTGTCTAGGCCTACTCCTCGTAATCTCTGGCTGGATCCCAAACCGTTGACCTTTCCCTTCCAAGGACTTTGGAATTCTGTCAGAAACAAGGGGCGGTGATTAAAAGAGCTACTGATGGAACTAAAGGGAGAGGGACCACATGCTGGCCTCCACAGCCGCTCTGCAAGGCTACGAGGCTATGATGTGCTGTTGTGGAACCTGTGTTTAGGAACTGGAATTTAACCAGACATGGCTTCAATTATTAATCTTGTGTTGTCTAGTCCTGGCTTCTTTGTGTAATCAAAGGTCATAGCTCAAGTCTTGTCCCGAACGCTTAAGTCTGATGGACGCATAGAGAACATTGATGTTGACTTGACGCCATTCAACGTGTAGCTTTGAAGTTTCTATCATTAGAAGTTTCAGTTGCACTTGTCGTAGCCTCCTAGAGCATGAGCGAAACCGAGCACATTCACGAACTTTATCGTCATTGTGCGAGGGTGACGAATTGCAGTCATGTCATCATCAAACGATGCAAATGGAGAATAAAACAACAGGGAAGGGATAAGATATACAAAATGTCAGGGCCTCCGGTGGTGTAGGAGGGTAAGACACCTATGTTCAGTACATCTCTGTGGCATGCAGTCGGGTGTTTGAATCCCAGCTGCATCGTTTCCAACCACAGCCAGATGTCCATAGTTAGTGGGTCATGATTGGCTAAGCCTCACATGGGTATAAGGGTTAGATTGGATAAAGTATTGTGGGTTCACTAGTGTCCCCCTCTGGGTCGTCCAGGCCTCTTGGTTAAGTGAAGGGAAAGTACTCTGCTTCATTCTCCTCTGACGGCCAAGCACTGTGCTTTCCCCACCAGACCATGATGTGTGGACTAGTGAGGGCTAGTGGTCATGTGACTTGGAGGAGACACATGCTACCACTTCCTCCTTCCTGTTGATGTTCTAGAGGGTATCAGAGAGACCGACCCC
>OMLC01103502.1:2852-14466 GCA_900302585.1 Regalecus glesne | reverse complement strand
CTGAGACCATGGTTCTCAGCAGGACACCAGAGGATGGTCCACTCTGAGTAGGGAATGAGTCCTGACCCCAAGTGAGGGAGTTCAAGTCTCTCAGGGTTCTCCAGTGAGGGGAAGATGGAGCATGAGTTGGACCAGAGAATCAGAGCTGCTGGAGCAGTACTGAGCTCACTTGACCAAACCATGGTTACCAAGAGAGAGCTGAGCCAGAAGACAAAGCTCTCCATCTACTGGTCAGTGTTTGTTCCTACTCTCACCTGTGGCCATGAAGGCTGGTCATGACCTAAAGAACCAGACCACAGAGACCAGTAGCTGAACTGGGTTTTCTCTGGAGGGTATCTGGTGTCTCCTCAGAGACAGGGGGAGAGGTTCAGTCATCCGTCATCACAACCATTTCCACCTCACCCTAGAGATGCTCCATAGGGTTGAGTTCATGGGGCTGTTCGGGCCACTGAAGCAAACAAAACACCTTCTGCTAAAAATGGAATTTGGATATTTGCTCCTCGTCAAGTCTTGGATGTTCCTTCTGTGGTGTTGCCCTCTTTGATAATAAAGCATGGTGGGAAACGCGACTCTAAGCTGTGATCTACCCAAAGTAGGCCAAGCGTTCTGGTCAAGCTAATTATTTTTCAATCGGTCATTTATGTGCATTGGATTTTTTCAAAATTACAACTATGATGTCAAACTTTATCACCTCTCCTCAGCATGTCTCTGTTCCATGTTTCTAATTGTCTTCATGTCTGTGTTTTCCTCTTAGGAGTTAATGTCCCAGAGATTCCTTGTGTGTCCATGCTTCGCCACCTCTACCTGAAATGGGTTCGTCTCACCAAACCCCAACCTTTTAAGGACTTCCTGTGTGTCAGCCTGAGAACCTTTGTAATGCGTAATTGTGCTGGACCAACGAACTCTCTCAAATATGTTCCACTGGTAACGGGCTTAGCATCAGCCCGTAATCTAGAGCATCTGGAGCTTGTGAGGGTTCCTTTTCTGGGAGGGCTGATTCAACATATTGTGGAGGACAGCTGGCGATCAGGTTAGACATGTTTGTATCCGTTTGCTTTTCAATCAAAATGTCATTCCATGGAGGGCTGACAGCTTCTGGGGTTAGGACTTAAGCCCCTCTTTGGATAGTTGAGTGACTATTTGGCTTTGCATAGACTGTGACTAGGACATCTCTTCGTTCAATAGCATCTTTCTCTGTGTTCTACAAGGTCACATATTCTCTCAGCAAAGTGTATGCATGTATTTGTCGACCACTCTAACGTCCTCATCATTATACGTCTTTATTTATTTAGATGTATCCTGTATTAATAATGGATATATATAGTAGTGCATATATGCTATCATTGTTGTTTTTATTTTCATAGGAGGCTTCCGCAATCTACACACCATAGTATTTGGAGCATGTAAGAATGCTCTAGAAGTGGACTTAGGCTACCTCATCATCACTGCTGCTCGCAGGTAGACATTCAAATCATTCCCTTAAGGCTTAAGAAGAAGAAGATGTTGTGATATATTTCGGTCATCCAAAGTCAAATGAGATGCTTCACATTGACATTTAGTTAGGTGACTCCGGTGACTCACACGTGGTTTACATATGTTTTACTAATGACTGCCCACCAAATAGAGTCTGTTGAGCTGTGAGTGAGCAGCTCAGACCTCTCTTTATAAGGCAAGGGTTGCATTTAGTATTTTAATCTCCTCAAGGGTCCGCGGTTGCCCAGTGATTAGTGCTAACCGATGAGCAAGAGACAGCAGGTTTGAATCCACCGAGGGGCCTCAGGAAGGGCATTCAGCCTTAATCCCCCCAGCTTCATCCAGAGCTGTGTCCACCCCCACAATATGGGGACTAATGTGGACACATGAAACGGACCCTTCATCTTATTTTCAATATGTGGTGGAAATGTTTTGACTGGGAAAATAGTTTAGACTTGTAAATGATTATATTTTTGTAAAGAGCTTTAACAGCTACTCATAACACTTTACAAATGATTAATGCCTCATCCACGTGCACACATACATACACCAGTGGGGGTGTCAACCATGAAAAGTAACAACCAGATCATTGGGAGCAGTTAGGGGTTAGCTGTCTTGTTAGGGACCCCTCGATATTTTTTTCCAGGAGGAGCTATGGACAAAAATATTTATGGATCAGAGAGGTCAAAGAAGAATGGCACGAATCCTGCAAGCGAAAAGATTGACCACAACAAGGTAGATCACATCTGATCACCACGAAGACCCCCCAATCAGTCTGGCTTTAAAGGGGTTACTGGTCCTGCTCAAGGACACCTCAACATGCTTTCTGCTGGGGGAAAGTGAACCACCAATCTTTAGATTAGTAGATGGCCGCCCTACCTACTGAGCTAGCCACTTTATGCCACTTCCTTGTCTTGTTCCCTCCTGCCTAGTTCCTTGCTTGTGTTGTATTAACTCTCAGATGTACTTTGCTTTAGATAAAAGATTCTGCCATATATAATTGTGATTGAATTCAACACAGGTGTGCAAAATGTCCTCTCAGAATGCCATACTTACCTGACTTGGTCTCAAAGGGACCAGAACAGCCAAATACCATGCCCGGTGCTGATTTTGTCAGCAAACAGCAAGAAAGCACGTTTCTACTGGGCACATGTGCTAGATTGTTAAGGGGTGGAAAAAAGTCTCCTGGTTGGTCAAATCCAGTTTCCTTTTGCGCCATGCCGACCAAGTTCATCCCTTCAGTTTAAACCTTTAATAGCAAGGACTGTGCTAGGGATTAAGTGAAATATTAGTCAAATTCATTTTTACAGTAGTGCTTTTTAATGGCCTGATAGGGGTCTTCTGGAATGAATTAAGGCTTTTTTTATGTAGTTCGATATTCACTGCACAATCTTGATGTCTTTATAGGCTTCATGAAGTACGTATCCAGCCATCACTGACTAAAGATGGAGTCTTCTCAGCTCTCAAAATGGCCGAACTGGAGTTTCCTCAATTTGAGACCCTTCACCTGGGATATGTGGATGAGTTCTTACTACAGTGTAAGTTGTCCCTTACTCTGTGTGCTTATGTTTCTTACTCTTGCTTCAGTTCCCAGGCGTTGGGAAGATTGGAAATCACTTAGAAACTCCACCTTTTCTTCATATTGTTGGTTCAGAACTAACTGATTCTGATCCCTCTGTCTCTTCTGTACTAAGTAACAAACACATCTTCAGGACATGATGAATGCTGAAGTTAGGAAGTGTAACCTTTCTGGAATTAAAGGCTCAAGTCTGGTGCTGGGCAAACCCAGCTAATGCCACACTAGTCACACACCATTTACACATGAATGATGTTTTCCTCTGACAACCTATTCCACTAGATTTGTCCTACCGTGGGCAGTACTGCAATGTGATTTTAAAGCATTTAATGTTTAGTTCACATGGAGTAAAACTAATCCAGTCTAAACAGGGCTTCAGAGTCTGCTCTTTACTAATGGGTTGGTGGTGCATAAAAGAAACCCCCCCCAACAAAACACTGTTGTAACTTAAACCAGCCGTATGAGTCATAAGCTCTTTTTGAAGTGCGGGGAAATGCCATAGACTAAAAACACAATTAGCAGGTTGTCTAATCTAAGAAGGGAAACACGTTTAACAATTTCCATTGTGTTATGAGTTAGATCTCTAAAAGCAGTTTCTCACCAGGCCTATCTAAGCAGACCAACAGAGCTTTCTTCCTCTTTATAGCTGTCGTCTTCTGATTTGATGAGTTTTTGTTTCCCGTGGATGGAGTAAAATCTTCCAAAAATGGAAGGATAAAGGACAATGTGGAGTTATCAGTATGTTTCATTACCGTGTGACATTTTAAAAGCAACTCTAGCATAATGATGTACCTAATTCTTGGACAATTGACTCGTGGTTCTGAAAGTTCTGCTTTGTTCCATTTGGGTGCACAAATGCCTGCAGAAGCTTACACACTGTTGTGTGCCCATGTAGGTAAACTGAGTCATTCAGAGCTGGTGAAATATGGTCTGGCCGATGTCATTGAGAACCCAGGCATCATCACAGACATTGGCATGAGAGTGGTAAATGAGGTGTTTACCAACATCAAATACCTACTGATCTACAACTGTCCTCATCTGCATAACCCTCACCATTGGATAACAGGTACCGGACCTGTACTCACCCATCACTTCTTGATGGCACTTACATCTACTCGGTTAAACCCAGTGAAAATCCTGGGGGCTGCTGCAGTTCACGTTACTCTAGAATGAATCCCACAACGTTTGAATGGTTCATTGGGACACCGCGTTTAGTGGGAGAAGTGTTTCCCTCAATAAGGGACGTCCTCACCGTCAACTGACTGCAACTGTTTATCCTACAACCTTATAAACACCACAGTTGGGGATAACCACTGAAGCAGATTTGTAATTTGTGATACTGGGCTATTGAAATAGAATTGAATTGACTTCAAATTGACTTGACTACAGAATAGAACTCAAGTCATAGATTCATTAGGCTCTTGAGATGTTACCTTCTTGATGTAGCTTTTAGAGTCTAAATTCAAAAGGCAGTTATTAAAAGTCTGTGCTTGACCCTAATAGATTTCAGGAATGGACAGGAGGCCAAAGGGTCAAAGAGTGTCAGGATTACTTGTGTGAATGTGTAGCCATGGGCTAATCATTAAGTCCAGCCTCATCGCTACATATCTGCCCAGCCTCCTTTGATGTGTAGTATATCGCTACTCCGTATCAAAGCCTTTTAAGCAACTTGATTCATGTAATCTGCTTTTATTACCATCCTAAAGTCTTCTATTGAACACATTTCCTTTTGCCCTAAGATCATTCACGATGGAGCCGTCTAGTTGATCTGACTCTGGTACGCTGTCATGCCATCAAGCTGGAGTCCTTCTCCCAGTTTATAGAGTTGCTGCCCAGTGTAGAGTTCATCTGTCTGGACCAGATGTTCAGAGAACCACCTAAGGTACACATGACAAATGTGTGCATACACACAGTAAAGAACTCCTCTATACACAACTATTGCTCAAGCATACAAGATACCTGCAGCACATATGGAACACAGCCTTTTTCTAAATGTATGGGTCTACCATCTGACAGGGATGTGCCAGGGTGGGCCTCAGTGCAGGGACTGGGATCGGCGTTTCATCAGCCCTAGTCAGCAATCAGAACTCCAACATCGACAATGACAACAACAATAACAACAACAACAACCACCATAACAATGAGGCTAACCTGCCTCCCCCACCCCAGCCTGTCAACAACAACATCAATAATCCAAGATGGCACCAACAGCATGGTGAGTTCCAAAGACGTCTTCTTTTGGTGAATGGTAAATGGACTTGTTCTTATATAACGCTTCTCTAGTCTAGCAAACGCTCAAAGTGCTTTACAACAAATGCCCCGGGTTTATCAAGCATGGGGGATTAAAGCTGGAGGCCTTTTCCTGACAGCCTGCATTGGAGGGATTAGTCTAGTCCAGAGCATTTGACATGACTGTCTTTTAGCTTTGCTTAGATACGAGAGGAAGAAAGCAGTGGATGACAGAGGGGTATTTATCATTGGGGTATTTGACTGAGCACCTCCTATCTCAGATGCCTTTAGGAAACCGCATTTCCACAATATCTCAAGAGAAGACCCCTCTCAACCTGTACTCATGGCACGGAGTAGAGCCACAGTAATCTGAGGTCCAGTTTTACATGTCGGGATTCGTCTCCACATTACTGGAGTGGACCCGGATATAGTTGGAGTGTAGGGATTAAGGCCAGATAGCCTTCCTGATGCCCTGCGGTGGGTTTGAACCTGCAGCATTTGGTTCATCAGTTCCTGAAGCACGTACTCTACCTGTACCTGTACCTACTGTGGCCCCACTGGAACTGCAGTCATCTAAATCAAGAAAATGCAAATGCAAACTATTTATTCTATTCAAACGAACTGTGATCTCACTGTGGGAATATGTCAAGGAGGCTTGAGTAGTTGTCTTTGTTAAATCAGTAGTGAACAAAACAAAGGCCATGTAAATAATCTCAACCTCTTCACTGTGGTTTAAAAAAGACACAGCAATCAGAAATGTTGGCTCTCCACCCAAACCTTGTACTGCATAGTAAGTGAGACTGGACAAGGCAGCATGGTGATGCCTATTCAGAAAGAGTCTTTGCCTGGAAATGCCACTGAGCACATTCATTGAGAAGGACTGGTGGCCACATTTGGTACCTCAGAAGCCAGCAAAGAGCGGGCAGGCCTCTTTGTAGTTGCCAGTGGCAACCTCTTGGCTTGGGTTCAGGGGTAAAGGGTAAATGGAGTTGTTCTTATATAGTGACTGTGAGAGGCCTACGGGAGAGCCAGTCCATTACAGGGAAAATGGTAAACGGTGAATCCCTTCTGAATTTCAACACGTTGATTACAGGACTAATTATTTTAACAGGATAAGTTTTTATTAATTTGTATTATCGCTTTTCATCTTTGTGGTTTATTTGTTTTTTATGTACTTTTTAATATGTCTTCAACCTTTGCATTGTTGGTTCATTGGTAGAATTTTCACCTGCCAAGTGGCAGACCCGGGTTCAAATCTCAGCCAGTGCACAGTGAATCTGACTCTCACATGTACGTCACTGGGTCACAGCATCGGCAAATGAAGTTAATTGGATGCGAGGTCTGTTTTCCACGTCATCATCAGTCCCCACGTTGTGGGGTGGACACAGATTTTGATGGACCTTTGGGAATTAAGGCTTGACGCCTTTCCTGACACCCTGCGGTGGATTCGAACCTGCTGCTGGCACGTCAGTTCCCAAGGTGCACACTCTACCACTGAGCTACTACGGCCCCCAATGACGTTAATGGGCTATATTATATTTATTAATTGGCTATTTAGAAAATCTTCTTGCGTACCACCTTGGGATAGCTCACAATACCATGAGGGGTATATATACCACCCATTGAGAACCACTGACTCAGATGAGTGATTAAATGTTTCTTCCAAGAAATGTTGTGTACAGATGAACCCACTCAACTTTCTGTGCAACACGACAACGTGTGCAGGCAGTTAAGGGGTCTGAATACTTTCTGAACCTGCAATGAAAGTCATTTCAGAGTGATGAGTGTAATGTTTCCCCCCGCCTCCCTCTCTCAGGGCCTGTGGATGTTAACAGAGTGGAGGATGAAGAAGAACAGGACGAGGTCATATTGGAAGGAGGGAACTTAGAGGCAGATCCACAGTTGAAGTTAGAGGAGGAAGAGGAGGAAGTGAAAATGGAAGCAGTGGATGTTGCTCCAGAACATCGTAATCCTACTGAAATACCAGCTTCTCTTGACGAGGAGCAAGCAGGTATGGAACTGTTATTTTTATAAAAAACATTTTTTGATTTGACAGATTCGATTGAGAGCCTCAATTATTGTAAATGTCTAATTTCATGCAGAAACACAACCCATAGTTGGTCTCTGTTGCTCTGGTGTAGTGTATAAAGCCAACTATCACGCCAGGATTATTATGGGAATTATGAATTAGCCCAAGGCAAAATATTGAATGAAGTAGATCTTTAAATAAAATATAGGTCAGTGTCATTCAGGGCAGGGCACCTTTTTTGTATTCCTCATCTTATGCAACAGAAAAAAATACATGAGAGAGGAGAGAGAGAGTTGTGATAATGTTTAAATCATCATATTAACTTCCTTGAAGCCAGGCCTTCTTATGTCGTGCACTGAAGGGAAAGGTGGCTTGAGCAAAATATCTGCTGTACTGTACACTGTGTATTAACTTGCTATTTTTAAAAAAATCATTATTTAACTTTCCCTTATAAGTCCCACAAGGAGAAATGTGCAATTCTCTGCATCTTAACCCATCCTATTGTATAGGAGCAGTGAGCTGCTACTATGTGGCACTTGGGGAGCAGTTAGGGGTTCAGTGTCTTACTCAAGGACACCTCCACATGCTGTATGCAGGACCGGGGATCGAACCTGTGACATTCCGATCACAGATGACCGCTCTACCCACTGAGCTATTCTGTATGAGGAGACTCAAGATTTTTTTTACCCCTTCTCTACTCATGTATGGCAATTCATGGAGAAAAAAAGCAACTGTCCTACATCATAATCCCGATTCTTTCAAAGGGATTTAAAGATACACATTGGAATGTTCATTGAATTAAAGCAAGTTAAAATCATTACTGTCCACTCACCATCCCCCAGGTCCAAGTGGTTTAGTCCAACAGTGCAGACCAGCCTGTGCCATGGTAAAGAAGTCAACACTCATCATCTCAGACTCTGACAGTGAGGATGAAGAAAACCTAGCTATGAGGGAATCTTCACCCTGTCTCCAGCAGTCAGCTCTATGTGCACCTGAGGCCACCCACACACAGGAGATAACCAACAGCCACAGCAGTGAGTTAACCAACAGCAACATGTCAGACTACATGGCTTGAGAACCACTATTATGTGGTCATCACAAAAAAGTTGAATCGGCTCAACTGGATCAGAAGTTTTTTTCAGAAACATGACCACTGAATGTCCAGCCAATGAGCAGCTCTCATATGAACCCAGCCTTTAGTGGTGTGGTATCACTGTGTTGTTGATCAGGGTGGGGATGCTGCAGTCAGCTCACACTCAACATGTCTCCTGGAGGAGAGAGGAGACGTCTCTGAATAAACCTCTGATCCAGGTGAACTGGTTCAGCTCTTTCTGTGATTCCCATACCTGGGTTGTATTGAGTATATGCAGTTGTATTGTTGATCAGGGTGGGGATGGCTGCAGTCAGCTCAGACTGAAGATGCCACTTGAATGAGTGATGAAGCGTTTCTCTCAGTAACACGTTGAGTCCAGAGGATCTGATTCATCTTTTCTCTGATTCCCTCAGCTGTATTACTAGGCATGTATAAAGACATGGTTGATTCATGTTGATGCATTTTAGTGTCTGATGTGCACATGACTAAAAGTTCTTCACACTTTTAGCCTTAAGACATCTGAGAACATGTTTTGCCAGTCTTCACTTGAAAAAACACAAAAGGGATACAACTTTGCTTAGGAAATGACTACAAGCCTCTGTTTATTTCTTAGGTAAAGGGAAGACACCACTTCGGCGTCGGGGCAACCCAGCAGTTGGAGTCACAGTGACGATGGCTCAGGACACTGAAAGCCGGTGTGAGAAAAGCTGTCAGGTGACCAGCGAGCAGATCAAGGCTGACATGAAGGCTGCTGCGGAGAACAGCAACAGTGGCAGTGCCGCTGGTGGAAGACAGATTATTGGAGTTGGAGGAGTTGGGGATGGGGACTCAAGTGTAAGGGAAGGACCTGAGACTGGGGTAAGGCAAGGAGGTGGGATTGGAGGAGTGGGAGGAAGGACCGAGATGAGACATGGAGTTGTACCTGCAAGGATAGGGGCTGGGATACAGCAGGCTGGAGAAACAAGGGCAAGGCCTGAGGCTGGATCTAGAAAGGTTCTGACTGGCTCGACCCGCAGGTCAGTGGAACTCTCTAAAACAGGTCCTGGTGCAAGCCAAAACAAAGGGGGAGGAGTAGAGTCATGTGACGCAAGAGTTGAGGGAACTTATACAGATGAGGTTCGAGACAGGCCAACTGCTGGGCTTCGGAGAGAAACTGGCAACCCAAATTGGGCTAGGACCAGTGGAGTTACGACTGATATGGAGCCAAGAGGGACTGCAGGAGCCCATGTTCCCAAGAGGGTACCTGGTGGGCAAGGAGAGAGACCCCTTGACCCTCGTGGATCTCATTCTTGCTCCA
Organism: Regalecus glesne; assembly: GCA_900302585.1. Classification (NCBI taxonomy): domain Eukaryota; kingdom Metazoa; phylum Chordata; class Actinopteri; order Lampriformes; family Regalecidae; genus Regalecus; species Regalecus glesne. The sequence goes on along the minus strand of OMLC01103502.1, from coordinate 4,769 downwards.
GTGTAGAGCAGGAGAGAAATGGGGAGGAGTTTGTTCCCAGGAGACCTTTGACAAGATCACGTAGCAGGATGTCATCCGTGCCACTGACCAGTGAGGCAGGTAAGCTTGAAGTTTCATTAGTCAGATATTGTCCAGTCACAGTTGCTAGGCAACCTATCCTCTTTTCAACACTTGATTCAAAGACCTCAGAGAATAGTCCATTTGATTACTGCTACCATGTTTTATACTTACGCAGCTGCAAAGTTGGAGGGAGAAAATGTAAGGTGTCCCTGGGGCATCATGTATGTATAAATGTTATGTAGACACATAATTTGTACACATTCCCCCCCACACATTGGGTTTATAAAAAGGTGAGCTTGATGTGAGAATGTGTATCCTGCCATGCAGACTTTGGTCCAACATACGCATGGGTCATGCATTTACATACTAGACTTATCACTCAATACATTTCCTTCTTTCAAACTACAATTGTTTTGGAAGGAGATAAGTATGAGATAAACTCAACTCTGGTCATCGTCTGTAGCCAGTTTATGGTGTTCCTTCTAGGAAAAACTCTTCGACTGCATTACATAGAATCGAAGCTAATCTGGCATTCATGAGGGGTCTTTCTGGTCGTCCCTCAGCTGTCTGGTGGCACACCTCCCCCCTCTCCTTAGAGCCACGTCACCGTTACTCTGTCAGTCTGTAAATCACTCCCTCATCCTTATCTCTCGGCAGTCTGCTGTTTAGGAATTCTTTGTTTTTAGTTTGTTGTGCGGTGGGAGTTTATCCCTTAACCTTTAGAGTTTTTGTGTCAAATAGAGGGAAGTCCAGTGTCTTCTTTCCACCAATGGACTTCCACTGTCATGACTGACCATGCTTTAACTCTACAACAGTGCAGGACTCCGAGCTGGTTGCGTTGACCATTTTTGTGACATTTTGCCATTCTACTCATTCCCTTTTACTGACAAGTCCAACGGAAAAAGAACAAAATGATATTTATTTTCTGGGCCCCATCGTTTCTGTTTAGCAGTTTGTGAAATAGCATTTTTTCGGTTTTTCTTGAGATTCCCATTGAATTTACTGAGGAAATGGGCTGTTAATTTGCATCTTAACATCACAGCAGTGTGTTTCAATATCCATGTATGTCTGTTTTGGGTTGTACTGCAATGGGATGAGAGGCTCTTGAATCATGTGTGCACAGATTCATGTTAGTTACAGATTTATAAAGGGAAGGCGTGCAGGACTTACTTTGGGAAAGGTTTTATACATCTGGTTGTTTTCGAATGTGCACTTTTCTTGTTTGGAGTGTATGTACTTCTTTTATGTGGATCTATTGAGCAGGTTTCGTGGATTTGTGTGAATGACAGAGCCAGCTAAAGTCAACACCTAATGCACTCTTATGTCACAACTTTATTAATATTTATTTTGTCACATATTTGTCACACATTCCAGTGTGATGCCCCGTCGTTCAATTGCTTTACTATTGTTGTTGATGTTGTACAGAACTGTCAAGAACACGGCCACGCATAGCAGTCAGAAGGAAAAGAACCTTTGACAAATCCACAAGCACCTCTGACCCTGTTACTGAAGATGATCATGTCCAGGTATAGCAAACACACACACACACACACACACTAATTATTTGACTTACCTGTATTTTAGAGCATGTGTGTGTGTGTGTGTGTGTGTGTGTGTGTGTGTGTGTTGTGTGTGTGTGTGTGTGAACTTTTTCACTTGGCAGCTGATGATTACATGAAGTATAAAACAGGCTTGTACTGCCCGAGATTGAAAGGAATTACTAGATTATATACACACACACACACACACACACACACACACACACACACACATATATATATATAGATAGATGTATATATATATATATGTGAGTGTGTGTGTGTGTGTGTGTGTGTGTGTGTGTGTGTGTGTGTGTGT
>OMLC01103501.1:2553-14724 GCA_900302585.1 Regalecus glesne | reverse complement strand
AATTTCCCCCAGTGTGACTAATAAAGGAATATCTTATCTTGATATAATAATAATTATTCCCTTATCAGTCCAGCAAGGAGAAATTTGGATTTCTCTGCATTTTGACCCAACCTATTGTATAGGAGCAGTCAACATATGGCGCTCGGGGAGCAGTTAGGGGTTCAGTGTCTTGCTCAAGGACACCTCGACATGCTGTATCCAGGACCGGGGATCGAACCTGCAACCTTCTGATTGCCAGACGACAGCTCTACCCACTGAGCTATGCCGCCCCTACTGAGCGAGAGAGATCTGTCTTCACATGGCACATTAGTCCCCACATTACGGGGGTGGACATGGACTTCTGGGGATTGTGGAGTATCAAGGCTGAATGCTCCATCCTGATGCCCCACAGGGGGTTCGAACCCACGGCATCTGGCTTGTCAGTTCCTGAAGCGTGCGCTCTACCGCTGAGCTGATAGAAGAAGTTGAAATAGTGTGATGAGTGATCTGCTGCTCTTGGCTGTCTCTGGATAGGTTTAGAAGGAGATGGGTTAACTCTCAGCATGAATCCTGGTGGAGATATGAGGTGTTTTTCTGCTGCTTTGAAGAGGAAGCTTTATTCATTGGGAATGTGGGTATACTGTGTCTAGGAGGCCAGGTGGAAAGGAAGTAAGGCCAGAAATATCAAAGGAGGGCTCGGACTCTTCTACTATAGTGCAGATAGGAGGAGAACTGAGGTCATCCTGAAGAAAGAGTGTTGGAGGTGAGGAGAGTGTCAGACAGCGTGATGAGAATGAAGCCGGAGATCGAAGGTGTGATGATGAATGTTATCAGCACATATGCCAAGTTCTCTGTAGGATGGAAGAGAAAGAAGATTTCTGGAGTGAGCTGGACGAAGTGATGGAGAGGGTACCCAAGGAGGAGAGAGTGGTGATTGGAGCAGACTTCAACAGACATGGTGGGGAAGGGAACAGAGGTGATGAGATGATGAGTAGGTTAGATGATGAGATGTCAAAGAGAGGAATGTGGAAAGACAGATGGTGGATTTTGTGAAAAGGATGAAAATGACTATGGTGTATACATATTTCAAAAAGAGGGAGGAACACAGGGTGACGTTTAAGACTGGAGGGTAATGCACACAGGTGGACTACACCGTATGTAGAAGGTGTGACCTGAAAGGGGTTGGAGACTGAGGTTGTGACAAGGGAGGACGTAGCTAGGCAGCATCCTATGGTGATCTGAAGGATGAGTGGAGATCAAGAAGAGGAAGAGAGTGAAGGCAGAGACGAGGATCAGAGGGTGGAGGTGGAAGAGACTGTGGTGAGGAGTAAATACAAGCACTTGGTGGTAGTGACTGACAGACAGACAGGAGGTGGAGCTGGAGGTGGAGGAGGTGAAGATGCTGAGATCTTCATCAGGAGTGATGAAGAAGGACCAGATCAGGAACCAGTATATCAGAGGAACAGCTCAGGGTGGAGGGTTTGGAGACAAAGCCAGAGAGACCAGACTGAGATGGTCTGGACATGTGTGGAGGAGAGATGCTGGTATACTGGGAGAAGGATGCTGGTATACTGGGAGAAGGATGCTGGTATACTGGGAGAAGGATGCTGAATATGGAGCTGCCAGGCAAGAGGAGAAGAGGAAGACCAAAGAGGAGGTTTATGATGTGGTGAGGGAGGACATGCAGGTGGCTGGTGTGACAGAGGAAGATGTAGAGGACAGGAAGAGATGGAGATGATGATCTGCTGTGATGAACCCCAAACAGGAGCAGCCAGAAGTAGTTGCAGTAGTTGTATCATTGTAGAGGAGCAAAAAAAAAAGCTAATATAAAATCAGTCAGACGGACACTTTAATTCCTCATCCACTGTTAAAAATTAAAGGAGCTATCTGGAAGATTCTGGTTCTATTCTCCTTTGTCATCCACTTCCCCTGAGTCTTTTCAAAACTGCCAACTAGTTTGTCACCACAGCACCAGCACACAGAACAATTGTTCCTGCTATCCTCTCTGGTTGACCAATCATGCTGGATGACAGAAAACACATCATTTCTTGTGTAACATTTGGGGATTTTTTGGTTGGTAATATCTCCACAGAGATTTATCTGCACACGTCATTTTGATGCAAATGAAAAAAAAATGTTTATCAATGGCTGATGGGCTGAATTATTGTTTCCTCATTTGTTTATAAAATATTGGTGAATTTTCATTTGAGTGAAAATTTCCAGATTGTTACTTTAATGACTATAACTCAAAATGTTACAAAGATTAAGGACCTGTGTACATTTCTCTCTAGGTTTGACATAAAAAACGACAGTCACAACATTATCCACGTTATTTATCATGTGACATTCTTGTACACTAAAAACATGAGTGAATCTCTTGCTGCTGTCTTAAAAGACTGGTTGGTGTGGGGATGAAGGTATGATGGCACTTTAGTTCATGAATCAGGATTTACAGTGTCAGTAGTTTTGCCTCAATATTCTTCAGACTCATATTTAATATTTCCTCATGAGAGGTCCATGTTTACATGTCACAACAGACTTAGATGAAGCTTTGGAGATGAAGACTGGGTGCTGCTCCTGATGCCCCATGGTGGGCTTGAACCTTCAACCTTCTGGCTTGTCAGTGCCAGAAATATCTACTCTACCACTGAGCTGTCAGAGCCGATGAGTATTTCCTCATGAGCGGGGTGGAAATTTAGGATACAGGAATTATGTCCAAAGCAAGGGGATCAGCGAGTCAAACAAAATCAGAACCCATAACAAAGTTTAACCATCAAATTCTGCCTTGTTAACATCTGATGTTGGGTCATGGCTGTAAGGTACAGAGGGATAATATTATCAAGGGATGACCAAATGAGACGGTTGCTATAGTAACAGGAACTATGTTGCTGAGGGTTGCTGATGTAAGATGGGTGGAGTAGATTTCTAAATATACTGACGTGTGTGTGTGTGTGTATGTGTGTGTATGTGTGTGTGTGTGTCTGTGTGTGTGTGTGTGTGTGTCTGTAGAGATGCTCTAACTAAAATGAGGGAGGTGTATGAGAGGAGTCCTGAAATGGGGGACCCCAGCAGCCTTAAGCCTCGGATGGAGGAAGTCTCACAATGCCTGGAGAGACTTGAGGAAGAACTTCACCGAAACCAAGTATGACAGTATACACTTTGTACACACTACCCGCAACCTAGTGATTTATGGAATTATTCATTTGAGGTAGTGGGTAAGTGTCATGTTTGGTGCTGCCCTTGCCCTTCGGAAAACTTGTGCAAATCCTAGACAATTTATCTAGCTAATGTATAAAATGACATAGAAAGGTCCATCTCTACTTTCTGAAAAGAAGCGGTTTTTCTGTCTGTTGGTACATGTAATCCTTCATGCACATTTTCATTAATTCCTCTGGAGGAAATGATTAGTAAGTCTTAACACTCAGTGCCCAAAAACATGTTCTCTCCTAATAAGAAGCTTGATCAATTTGTGATTGTACATACATCCAATGATATATGTTCTCTGCATTTAACACATCCTATTGTATAGGAGCAGTCAGTCGCTGTAGCGCTCGAAGACCAACTCCAGTTGTTTTTCCTATCGCCTTGGTCTGGGACACAGGAATAAGCATTTAACCTACTGTGCATGTCTTTTTGATGGTGGGAGTAACAACCACTATAACTAATAACTAATATAACTACTAACTTATAATAACTAATAACCACCTGATCATGAAACTGGGAAATCCTAAATCAAATCATCATGATGAAACAAAGTCAACCCTACTGTTCATGATGGATCTATGTAACTTGACCTTAAAGGGAAATTGTGCTGATTTTCAACTTTGTCATGTAATAATTTGAGCAGTGGCATTTCTATAGCATACCTGACTTTCCAATGTTGTCTGTGTTGTTGTAACTCGCTTTAGCAAGCTAGTTTGACATCAACATCAACTAATGTGGATGGGGGACAGAGCTACAAGTCTAATGGGCTGTTTTGTAATAGGCACCATCAACAAACTCTCCCACAAAACAACCACAATCTCTCACAGTGGAATCTGGTAGATAAAGTCAATGTAGTATAGCTCTGTTCACTGGAAAATTTCAATTTCTCTGTCAAAAACGTTATATTTTTAAAAGACTATAACTGTTGTATGCATGTGTGTGTGCGTTCATGCATGTGTGCTTGCCTTTATAGGGTTGGCTAGCTGAGATAGAGTGCAGGCTAACAGAGTCCAATGACAGACGGCAGAGTGGTGGATGTGGTTTGGATTCCCAGGCAACAACACCAGGTAGCAGCAGCCTGAGCCAACTGGATAACTTAAACCACCAGGGCCCAGCCAGCAGAGAAAGGTATCCAATTAACCATCTTACTAAATTACATCCAATAACAAAATAAATCAACTAACTTGGTGTTTAAATGACCAGTGGCCAGACAGCAGAGAGGAATAACTAGTTAATAATCTGTTTTGCTGAGCTACTACTAAGTAATTAACAAATCAATATACTATACTTCATTTATAAATAAGTTAAAGAGATTAATTTGCCAAGAACATTTGCACATACCCAGAGTTTATCTTCTACATTTAACCCATCCTTACTATTATCTGTTCTGGGGACCAACTCCAAATCTGGAGTTACAATGAAGTTATCTCTATTCATCCATCCGTGTGAAGTCAGGTCCCGGGGGTAGCAGTTTCAGCAGGGTACCTCAAACTTCCCTGTCCCTCTCCCCATCAATCAGCTCTTACTAGGGGTTCCGTGGCCAGTGTTGAGATATAGTACCTCCACCAGTTCCTTGGTCTACCCCATGGCCTCCTCCCAGGTGGATGTGCCTGGAATACATCACTAGGCAGGTGACAAGATGGTAGTGCTATTATATTAGAATAAATAAATAAGTATTTTTAAAAAACATACATAAAGATTCCCTTATCAGTCCCGCAAGGGGAGATGTGGATTTCTCTGCATTTTAACCAATCCTATTGTATAGGAGCAGTGAGCTGCCAACATGTGGCAGCCAGGGAGTAGTTAGTGGTTCAGTGTTTTGCCCAAGGATACCTTGACATGCTTTCTCCAGGACCAGGAATCAAACCTGCAACCTTCTGATTGCCAGATGACCGCTCTACCCACTGAGCTATGCCTGAACCAACTTAACTGGCTCATTTTCATGTAAAGCCATGCTCATGAAAAAACCTAATTTGGCTGATTGTATCTACGATCTTGTTCTTTTGGTCATGACCAACCTCCGTTTCCATAGATGAGAGTAGGAACAGAGATTGGCTATTAGATTGAGGGCTTTTCCATCTGGCTCAGCTCTCTTTTCCTCACAACAGTTTTGTAAAGGGAAGACAACACCCCCCTAGCAACTCTGATTTTCTGTTCCATCTCATGCTCCATCATCCCCTCACTTGAGAATAAAACCCTGAGATAGTTGAACTCCCTCACATAGTTTAAGGACTCATTCCCTACTCAGAGTGGGAAATCGACTGGCCTCCTGGTGAGAACCTTCACCTCAGAATTATGGGTGCTTCAATTGATATACGTTTGGGGAAGAAGTTAAAGGAATGCTTCACTATGAATTATCTATGGCAGTCAACGATGAGACTACAGGTTTTCTTTTCATCTGATTTCACTGACTAGTCCTCCTGTGTCTGGTTGAATGTTTGTCCATCAATCCATCCATCCATTGTCAGCTACTTTTCCAAAATCGGGTTGTATGTGAACTGGAGCCTATCTCAGTCCTCATTGGGTGAAGGGCAGGGAAATATCTAGTACAGGTCGCCAGTCCTCACTGGGCAGAGCAGTTAGGGGAACAGTGTCTTGCTCAAGGACACCTCGACACGCTTCTCTGCAGGACCGGGGATCGAACCTGCAACCTTCCGATCGCCAGGCGACCGCTCTACCCCCTGAGCCATGCCGCCAAAATGAGGTTGGGGACCCCTGTTCTATGGTAAAATACAAAATGATGATGTAGTCAAAATTGTTCTGTCAGGTCATCTGGACATACGTTTAAAACGAAACAGGAGTACGTTTCAACATTCCACTGAATGTCATCCTCAGCTCTCAGTCCAGTATGTGACCCACCCAGCTCCCTTTTAAAGGAACAGAGATTTAAATTAGGGTGCTCACAAAGAATGGGATGGGGCGGCATGGCTCAGTGGGTAGAGCGGTCGTCTGGCAATCTGAAGGTTGCAGGTTTGAGCCCCACACCTGCAGAGAAGTGTGTCAAAGTGTGCTTGAGCATGACACTGTTCCCCTAATTGCTCTACCTTGTGATGGACTGGTGACCCTTCAAGGGTGTATCCCTGCCTTTCACCCAGTGAAAACTGAGATAGGCTCCAGTTCCCCCGCAACCCGATTTTGGATAAGTGGTTGAAAATGGATGGATGGATGGATGGACAAAGAATGGGGTAAAATAATGACAAAATGGAAGAAAAGAAAACATCTTTTCAGGTTCAATAATTTAACAAGGTCAAAATAGTTCAATCGGGTCATCTGGACATATGTTTAAAATGATACATGAGTACATTTCAACACCCCGCTGAATGTCATTTTCAGCTCTCAGTCCAGTATGTGGCCCATCCAGACCCACCCACACAATGATTATATAAATGATGGCTGCCATACAGAGGTCTGAGTATTAGTTCTAATTTCTCTGTCCACCTGTCTTTCTGTTTATGTGTCTGACTGTCTGTTTCTAAAGCCCTGATGGTAGCTATACAGAAGACAACAATGCAGAGCTTCATATAAAATCTCGTAGTTCAGAGTTTGATGATGACTTTGATGATGAGGAGCCATTGCCCAGCATCGGTACCTGCAAGTCCCTCTACCCATTCCAAGGTATTTTCCTCACTTTTGTTCTGTTGAAGGTCAATTTAGGCTCCCGAATATCAGCCACATCAACAATGTTTCTTAGCATTCGTTAGTTGTTGTTGTTGTTACTGTCAACATATAGCATAAGTCTTTTAAAATTGTGATATGAATAACTTTGAACACTTGCTTCCACAAGTGTTTATTCATATCAGTAACATGACTTTGTGCAAGTAAAGAGCTGATTATATAGGCTTTTATCAATTGTCATTAATTCCTAGCTAGCTTCAAAACATGATTTTATTCAAAAACACTCTATATATGTATCAGTTATATAATTTATATTTAATATACCCAGTGCAGCATGTAGAGGTGATACAACTTCATGTGGTAATGGAAAGTCTCAAAACATAATTGAAAACACAAGTCACTCAGCTCTCGTCTGCTATCTGAGCATTATTATATGCAACAACCAGTTTAAAGAAAGGTTATTTCCACACTCGGACTGATAAATTATACAAACACATACACTACACAAGCACATACAGACACACTCTTGCTTGCTGGTAGACCATCGAGTCTGATGATGGCATCTCTCCTTGTTAAGATTGTGTTCTTTGATGACTGTAGAATCTAATTCCAGCTCCACAAGTTTTATTGCATTTTGGCCATATGAAGGCTGAGTTCAATGGGCCAGGCTTGGATGGCTGTGTCTCCTCACTTCTGTTTCTTTTTGGGGGTTTTCTACTCCTCTCCTTTTACAGCTGTTCTGTTGAACAGTTGTTCTGTAACAGGTGTTCCAGCTGTTCTGTATAGTAGATCACCCATCAGTTTGAAAGGTTGGTGGCAGCTTGCTCCAGTCTCAGGATTGCTAGGAGCTTGTTCCAGTTGCAACATTTCTTCAGTGATGTTTTTAGCTTATCTTGTTATTGGTTCTTCTGACCACCTGCAGACCAGTGCCCCAGATGAAGCTGTCCATATAGGACTTGACATGGCAAGTGTTCTTGAGGCATCCTGATGACATCTCCATGCCACTCAGTTGATGTCCAGTGACCATGGCTTCTATGATCTTACAGTTTTTCCTAGAAACAACCTTTGCATGGAGTATGCTATCACTTACTTGATCCCCATGATTCACTGCAGACAGACAACTTATGTGGAACCGCTCCAGCAACCTTAGGTGGCGGCTGTATGTGACCCAGGCCTCACAGCTGTATGATAGAGAAGTGATGCAGACGGCTTTGTAAATGACAGTTTTGGTGTGTATGTGGTCTTTGTTTTGGAAGACCTTATGTCAGAGTTTGGTGAAGTAACAAGGCTTTTTTGATTCTATTATGAATTTCATGATTAATGTTGCAGCCCTCAGGAAATATGCTAACCAGGAATATAAAAGAGAACAACTGAGAGTGGTTGGTTTTCTATAGTGAAGACAGGCATAGTAGATGGGGGCTGGATCTCCAATGGTATAACACCTCAAGTCTTGGAGGTGTTGACTGACAGACCCAGCATGCTGTAGGGATTCACAATTGCTGCACGGTTGGTTTGCAGGTCTTCTGATGTGTGAGGTACCAGAGCACAGTCATCAGCACTCTGTCACTAATTGTGACATGCTACCAACATTGTGCCTGCGCCTGCCAATCCGGGGCAGAAAGCAATCTACTGTAATAGAATGACTATCAGAAAGCCCAGTTTAAATGTATTTTTTATTAGATGTAGTTAGCCTACTAGGTTGTCAGTCTATCACAGGGCTCTAACAAACCACTTACCAGAGATGAAATGTGCACTCCCAACGCTCTCTTCTCCTTGTGGACCATCTGGACCCCAATCCGCTCTTCTTTTAGCTTGAAGCCATAAACATATTTGGTTCCTGGCAAATGGATGCCTCTTCTTGGGTATACTGAACATCCTGATCACATTACCAACTCTGTTAGTGCAATTCACAACACAATAACTCCTTGTCATTTTGCCTTCGTGACGCTTCCTCCACCGCTTCTACACAAAACCTTGCTTCTTTCTGTCCCGAGTTTATGCATACCAACCATGATGACGTCACTGAGAAATCCATGTATAGGTTGCAGCTTCATATTTAAGCCTCTGCCTGTCAGAGGTGAGGAGGGGAACGGAGGAGTGGTCTAATTTGCTGAATGGTGGGCGAGTAAGGGCTTTGTAACCATTGCAGAAGGAGGTATAGCAGTGTTGAATTGTAGATGCTGGTGACACTTTTCATGGTAGGTTCATCTTAACAGGGAGGGAAATATTTTTATTTTTTTTAAACAGAAAATTACAGTATATGAATTTTAAACCTTTATTTTAAAATGGATTCCCTTATCAGTCCCGTACGGGGAAATTAGGAATACTCTGTATTTAACCCATCCTATTGTATAGGAGCAGTGAGCTACCAATATACAGTGCTCAGGGAGCAGTTAGGGGTTCAGTGTCTTGCACAAGGACACCTCGACATGCTTTCTGTTGGACTGGGCATCGATCCTGTAACCTTCTGATTGCCAAAAGACCGCTCTACACACTGAGCTATGCGGTATTTGTGTTTTATTGAAGAAAAGCAAGAATTCTGGCTCCCACAGACCAGTTATGTGACCAGGAGGCACATAGATTAGTCCTCTGACTTAATTAGTACTCCTAATTAAGTACTCGTTACCTGTATAAAAGACACCTGTCCACAGAATCAATCAATTCATCAGATTCTAGTCTCTCCACAATGGACAAGACTAAAGAATTGTCTCAGGACATCAGGGACAACATTGTAGCCCTGCACTAGACTGGAATGGGCTACAAGACCATTGGCCAGCAGCTTGGTGAGAAGGAGTCAACTGTTGGTGTGATAATTAGAAAATGGAAGAAACACCAATTGACCATCAGTCTCCCTCAGTCTGGGGCTCCACACAAGATCTGACCTGGTGGAGTGAACCTGATCATGAGAAAGGTGAGGGAACAACCCAGAACTACACGGAAGGATCTTGTTGATGATCTCAAGGCAGCTGGACCACAGTCACCAAGATGACCATTGGTAACACACTACACTGTAATGGACTGAAATCCTGTAGTGCCCACAAGGTCCCCCTGGTCAAGAAGACACATGTCCTGGCCTGTCTGGAGTTAACCAATGAGCACCTGGATGATTCAGAGGAGGCTTGGGAGAAAGTGCTGTGGTCACATGAGACTAAAATCCAGCTCTTTGGCATCAAGTCCACTTGCTGTGTTTGGAGGAAGAAAAAAGCTGACTCGGACCCCAAGAACACCATCCCCACTATCAAACATGGTGGAGGAAACATGAAGCTTTGGGGCTGTTTACCTGTTAAAGGGACAGGGGGACTCCACTAGATTGAGGGGAGAATGAATGAGCCCATGTACCAGAAAATCTTGGGTGAGAACCTCCTTCTCTCAGCTAGGACACTGAAAATGGGTCGTGAATGGTGTTCCAGCATGACAATGACCCGAAACATATTGCTAAGGCCACAGAGGAGTGGTTCACGAAGAAGCACATTAAGGTCATGGAGTGGCCTAGTCATTCTCTGGACCTTAATCCTGTAGAGAATCTTTGGAGGGAGCTGAAACCTCCAGCTTCCAAGCAGCAACTTACAAACCTTAAGGATTTGGAGAGAATCTCCAAAGAGGAGTGGCCAACTAAAAGAAACGTTTGACCACTGTGCTCGCCAACAACGGTTTCTCCACCGAGTACTGAGTCATGTTTTGCTAGTGGGTGAAATACTTATTTTCCTCACTAAAACACAAATAATTGTTTAAAATTCGTATAATATGATTTTCTGGGATTTTTGTTTGTAATTTTCTGTCTCACACTGTTAAGACACACCTACCATGAAATGTATAGAGCATTCATTTCTTTGTAAGGGGGGCAACTAACAATATCAGCAGGGGGTGAAATACTTATTTTCCCCACTGTAAGTGGTGGAATGTATTCCTATGACATGTACACTGCAAAACCAAACATACATTGGCCAAGAGAATGGCACAACACCGAAGAGCCAAATCGTCAGGCCAGGACTCTGCAGTCTACACTGTCTACAGTACAGTAGACACTCTTTTAAGGATTAGGATATATGCTTCCTTGATCGGGAGGAACAATGGTTTGGACAGGGTGTCAAAGAGGCGATCTATGTGAAGACGGAACAACCATCCTTGAAATGATGGGGGACTTAAGAGTAGTACATCTGTTGCCAGCTTGCAATGCTGTCTTTGCAAGATGCAATGTGATGATTGCATAAAGAAGGGGTGAACCAGAGAAGTTATTTACTCCATCATACACCCTTTCTGAACATGGACTGGTTGTGACAGAGAGGTTGCTAAATATCTTCATTGTTATTTCCAAAGTCTGTCCCTGTCTTGGTTGGTGGCTGATCCATACCAAACAGTGATGGATGTACAGAGGACAAACTGGATTATTCCAGTGTAGATCTAAATCAGCAGTTCCTGAGGCAGATATAACTTCCTGAGCTGATGGAGAAAGTGCATCCTCTGCTGGGGCTTTTTTATTATTGTTTTTATGTTGGGTGTCCACCTTACATCCTGGGAGATTGTGGAGCCCAGAAAAAGTTTTCACCGCATGCATTGTACTGTTGAGTATGGTGAGTGAAACAGTGTGTGTGCTGGGGGAGGGGAGGTTCTCCTGAAGTCCAGTGTCATTTCAACTCAAGTCAAGTCAATTTTATTTGTATAGCCCATTATAACAAATTAACTATTTGATTCAGTCGACTTTACATCAACACAACATCCACTCCTTAGACCCTCACATCAAATAAGGAACAACTTCCTTAAAAAAAAACCTTAAACATGAGAAAAAAAGGAATAAACCTCAGGGAGATCAACAGAGAAGGGATCTCTCTCCCAAGACAGACAGCCATACAATGGATAATGTGTACACAGAATAAGATAATTAACAGCATACAAAATGATCAGGATAACTTAATTCTAATTGAGTTACAAAAGGTAAAACGGTAATAATAACAATAATAATAATAATGATAATGATAATAAGGGGCGGCAGGGCTCAGTGGGTAGAGCGGTTGCCTAGCGATCGAAAGGTTGCAGGTTCGATCCCCGGTCCTGCAGAGAAGCGTGTCGAGGTGTCCTTGAGCAAGACACTGTTCCCCTAACTCCTCTGCCCTGTGATAGACTGGTGACCTATACAGGGTGTACCCCGCCTCTCGCCCAATGAGAACGGAGATAGGCTCCAGTTCCCCCGCGACCCGATTTCGGATAAGCGGTTGACAATGGATGGATGGATGGATGGTTATTCAAAGCTGGGTTGTGGATTTGCTGGAAACTATATTAGCATTCATTGAGTGGAAGCTGGAAAAACACCCTGAACAGGTTGCCATTTCATCTTGAGGCTATCTATCTATCTATCTATCCATCCATCAATATATA
>OMLC01103497.1:2104-21647 GCA_900302585.1 Regalecus glesne | reverse complement strand
CATTCCACTTCTCAGTCTCCACCTCGTGCTCTTGCATGTCTGCAATATCTCTGCTCTGGGCTTCCATTCCCCTGTCAATAGCCTCGAACCTGTTACACGTCTCCTCCTTAAAAGTGGCTAGTTCTTGTCCCAACAACTTCCCAGACTTTGAATTCTCTCTCGAAAGTCCTTCATTTCTTTTCGGTTTTCCTCGCTATTGGTCTCACTGCTTAGACACATTGTCAAAGCCAACCTTTATGCTAGCTAGCATGTCGTCATTAGTGGCATCTGACCTATCGTCTACCTTTTCTATCTCCCATTTTGTCTCAATCTCTTTACTTCTTCTCCATTTCTTTTTAGCAAGTTCCCTTTTAGTACTCATCCCCTCTCAGGCTGCGCTTTTGAATTAAAAAAAAAGTTTTAACCTTTCGTCCACCAGGAGCTCCTGATTTAATGTCTACTCACTCATTTGCTATACCGGAAGTCCCCCGATGGACCCATTTCTATATAACGCTCTTATACTCTAGTGATCACTTAAGAGACTTTTCTATGTAGACCACACATCTATTGAGCATGGGGGATTAAGGCCAGATACCCTTTCCTGACACTCCGTGGAGGAATCAAGTCCACAACACCCGATTTGGAGGCTGTGTTCCCCAGCTGAGCAACCACAGGCCCTAGTAGTCTAAAAACTTTTTTTTATCAAATGCTCGCTTATAGCCTGGGTTTGTAAATATGAGGCAGTATGTCAATATGCAGTGGGATAGCTCAGGACGGATAGCAAGTCATCTAGTAATCATAACATTTGTGGTTTAATTCCTAGCTCCTTCAGAAACCGTGTAGAAGGGTCTTTGAGCAAGACGCTGAACCTCTAAGTGCTCCTCAGATGCTACAGATTCAACAGATCCTATACAGTAGGATGGGCTAAAGAAAGAGAAAATCAATCTACCAATCTTGGTCATGTGACTCGTAAAACATTTTTTCTATCTATGAGGAGATATTTCCCAAGTTTTTCTTTGGAGTGAGAACATGTTAAATCATCCTGTCTTGAAACTTCAGCTCCAAAGATCAGCTTTTTTTGATTCCCTCCATTTTCCTCCCAATCCGTTTTGTTTCACCGCACCCGAGTGAACGTTAGCTAGCTAACTGGCAAACCACGTATGTCTCTACCTGATGATGTGTCATTATTAGAATAGTGATATTCAAAGGTAACTGGTCATTGCAATTATGCAGTTTTAGTTTGATGTTTTTATGGAGATTCTTGAGCCAATTAGATATAAAAATAAACAGCTTTGCAAATTACCCCAAAATATGTAATTCTAATCTAACCATTTGACAGTACCAATGGCTCAGCAGCCCACTAGATGGTGCTCTGAGCCCCATCAGTGGGCCATGACCCACTGGTTGAGAAAAGCTGATTGAGGAGAAGCTGTTGCCAGCTTTGTCCTGGGATCAGGTCTACCTTTCAGCCAATTAGTCAAATAAGTGAGTAATTCAATTGGAATTAATATTTGATCAATCTGCTATTGGGTCCATAATCAATCCTTGCACTCGGGCCCATCCTCACTTGCTTCTACTAGTGCTATCATCTATGTGTTTCTGCAGTTGTCTTTATTTTAAAAATCCCCCTCCCTTTAAATCTCATTATTCCTCATTACCTGTCACATGTTGATATGTGTTTTCTAGGGATTTCATAATTTCAATTTAAAATCAAAATCTGAAAAATGAGAATCTGATTTTACATTTTAAAATTGAAAGCTATCGATAGTCTCCCCATCTCTCTCTCTGTCTCTCTGTCTCATGTACACACAACTGAGACCACACACAACAAACATGACATCACATTTGCAGGGACGGCAAGGTAATTGATTTTGGTGGAAAAATGAAGCTCATATAAATTCAACCTACATTGATGACATCAATGCCATCAAAATGTCCACTGCCACATATTTGTAGCTGTTTTTTGTGGTAGGAGACATATGCTTTAGTTTGAGACAAATTTATTATGGAAGGTATAAGCCTCCATTACAAGTAGTTGTTTGTTCTTTGGGGAAAAAATGCTGCTTTTCGCTATAATTCCAGGATCTAGAGTGGTATGTATGGAACTAAATTAAGACTGCCCTCAAAATTTGAATTGAAATAATCAAACCAGAATAATTTAATAATCTCTACACCTACAAAGTACTGTTTATTAGGGGGAATGTTTGTTTTCAGCTCAGACTGAAGAAGTCACCTGGGGAGTGACGAAACGTTTCCAAATAAACTTCTGATCCAGTTGAACTGATTCACCTCTTTTTGTCATCTCTACACCTACAGTTTTCTACAGAATGATTGGGATTTACGGAGTTCATTCCAAGGCAGGGGGTAACTCATGTCCACCTTCTATTTTGCCCCTGGCTAGTGGGTTGAGTTTGCCATCCAGCCACTGTTGTTGGTGACCAGCCGTCAATTTAATCTCCTTTTCTATGAACGATATAGCTAGTTCAAAGTGGTAAATGAATAAGTTTTGCAATTTGATAGTCCATGCCCCAATGGATGGTTAAGGGTGTCCCTTACCTGTTTTTCAGGGCTTTCCCTAGTAGTGACTCATGGTACCATGGCACTTTTTTTTTTAACAAAGAAACTGCATAGGTATAATATTTTATTTCAGTGTTGATATTTTTAGTGGGAAACATAATTTGGTACAAATTCCCTTGGTAAACTACTACCACTGTATGTAGAGCCACCGATATTATAACTATCTTATGCTTGTACGCTGTCAGTTTCAGAGAATGTAGAAATCACACAGTATTTACAATGTTTCTTAATGTAAGCCTTAGCTGCTATGTGGATCAACTGTAAAATAGCTGATTTATTACCTAGTGATCCTCTTTGGACTGCCAACTTTTAACTTATTGTAATATTTGCCCCACACTTTAAAAAGAAGTACAAATTAGCCATCTCGTATATGAAAATCACTTAGCAGATAGAAATCAAGTCTGATTTTGATTCTGATTGGATTCGTGTTATCCTCAATGTAATGTTTGGAAAATGGAGCACTGTTCCCTCTGTCTCATTCTCTGTCCCAACCCACACGTAGGTAGAGGGCTGTGTGTTACAGATGAGATATACGATGTTTTAGACTGAATCTGACAATGCCATTGAGGTATGGTTTCTATCATAACTACCAGTCTGCGTGTAAGCCTGCTATTTCTGTTTGGTTGTGTTTTGATTACAGTTTTGAAGCATCATCATAGCTATAATGTTTTTATGACCCTGGAGGCAATACTTCTAGTAATTATAGTTTGTAACGAGTATTTCTAATATCTAAAACATATCGGTAATTACAAATAAATAGATTAAAAAAAACTAAAGAGGTCCTTTTTTACACATCAGGATCAGTCCCCATGTTGTTGGGGTGGACATGGAGTGTAGAGGATTAAGGCCAGATGCCCTTGCTGATGCCCTGTGGTGGGTACGAACTCATGATGTCTGGCTTGTCATTTTCTGACAAACATGCTGTGTCACCAGGCTACTTTAGCCCCCAAATTAGATGAAACGAATGACAATTTGAATAACTTGAGCTGCTGGGAGTATCTTTATTTGAACTGGACCTTCTGTTATGAGGTGTGTTGGGTCCTTGGTTTTATTGTGATATTGTGAACAGCACATGATGCAGCTTTCCTCATAGTTGTGCTATGTCTCATTCTCTTTCCTACCCACATCTCATATCATCCTTTCATAAAAATAGATTCTAAAATGTTTGTTGACTCTCTTGGTATCAATGAAGTCTTCCACATGCCAAGATTTGAGGCTCTCTGGCACTACTGCCAGGTAGACTGTTGTAAGGAACTTCTATAAAACCCTCCTTTTAAGCAAGCTTTTTATGATCCCTTTTGGTTGGATCTTTGCTTGATCTTTTTCTTTCTGTGTCCTGTTTAATTTCATTGTGTTTATGTTACCTGTTTACCTTTATTTTTCACGATTGTATTCCAAGCCACCTTGTCTCTCTGTTTTTTAAAGCTATTTAAATAACCATTACTTACTTAACCATTACGGGGGCGGCATAGCTCAGTGGGTAGAGCGGTCGTCTGGTAATCATAAGGTCACAGGTTTGATCCCCGGTCCTGCATACAGCATGTCGAGGTGTTCTTGAGCAAGACACTGAACCCCTAACTGCTCCCCGAGCGCCATATGTTGGCAGCTCACTGCTCCTATACAATAGGTTGGGTCAAAAATGCAGAGAAATCCACATTTCCCCTCGTGGGACTGATAAGGGGATCCTTTCTTTCTTTCTTTTTTACTTACTTAGATCCTAGAGTAGTGTTTAGTACTTTGGAGAGGAGGCAGTCTTTAAAATTGACCCCTAAACATGCTGTATGTTGGTCCATTTTAATTTTACCACTCTAGCTTTTTCACAATGTGATTTATGCTATAAGATTAGAGTCATTTGATTGGTTCTCAAGGGAAAACTGGGTTGTTGCAGCAGCAACAAGAGGCAGAAATACAACAAATAAAATGTGACCATTGCATAGTGTAAGTTTGCTCCACTACCAGATTGATCAAAATCATTTTATTGAATTTTCCTTCTTGTTACAGGCGGCCATCAATGGAGTGATACCACAGGAGAATGGGATCCTTCAAAGGTAAGGCCAAGTTGCCACACATCCACAAGAAATCTTAGACAAAAATGTGCTGAAGCCTGCCTTAGATAACACACTTGTATTTACTCATTTAAATGGAGCGTGCATATTAATGAACATTTAGGGTCAAATGTAAATATATCGGATTTAGTCACCAGGCTAGTTTTCATCTATAAGGCACAGGATGTTGTCTTTGGAAAAGCTATTGTCACATGTTTTGAATTTGGCTGATGGTTTCATTTAGCACAATGCATTTTGGGGGGCAGTGTTTTATTTTGTTCTTTCGCCTTGTATGCCGTTTGTCTGGGGTTGCTACAACAGATTTTTATAGTTTCCATGAGGAGTACCATGTGAGGGCGCAGCACCAATTGCCAGCGTTGTTGACTCGGCCCTGGACCGATCTATGATAGCTGAAAATCACACATCCTGTCTCTTGCTGACCTTCAGGCCACAGTATCTGATCATTGAGCTCCCCTATTATTATATTTGAACAGAAAGTGAGGTAGTTTGGTTTATGAGACAAGTTTTTCACTTGACCGACCTTTAATAGAGATCTATTTTCCTGAGCCAATATCAGGAAATGTTGTTATAGCAAAGATTGTTTTAGTCTTACCAGAGCAACTAGAACTAGCTTGCACAAAGTGTCTTGATGCATGCTCAATAATCCAGGTATGGAAATCACAAAAAAGAGGTGAATCAGCTCAACTAGATCAGGAGTTTATTAAGAAACGTTTCGTCACTCACCAGGTGACTTCTTCAGTCTGAGCTGAAATTAATTAATTCTAAATAAACTTCTGATCCAGTTGAACTGATTCACCTCTTTTTGTAGCTTGCACAAAGTTAGCCACTAGTCTCTTGGATTAGAGTTTGACTTGCTCCTACAAGATAAATTGTTGGCTGACGTGGAATAACACTGAGGTGAAGTATCATGTTGACATTTGGGTAGATGACTATTTTGAGGTAAATCCACAAAAATGCAGACATGTTCAAGTTGCCCACCCCCCATCTCTGTTGTATTATAATCCGTACATCCATTGTCAACCGGTTATCTGAAACCGAGTCATGAGGGAACTGGAGGCTGTCTCAGTGCTCATTGGGCGAAAGGCGGGGAAATGCCCTGGACTGGTCGCCAGTCTATCACAGGGCAGAGCAGTTAGGGGAACAGTGTCTTGCTCAAGGACACCTCGACAGACTTCTTTGTAAGTAGGGGATCAAACCTGCAACCTTCTGATTGTCAGACCACCGCTCAACCCACTGAGCCATGCCGCCCCTAAAAGAACCAACAACATGTATTTTTCCAAATGTCCAGAGACATATGACGGAGCATCAGTGGCAGTGAAACCGCTTCAGCATCCAAGACCTTTTTCAGTGGGGGATTTGTGAAGACCTGCTTGCTAAAGGCTGCCGAGCTGGTGTGCTGTGAAAAGTGACACGCTTAAGCTAACATTAGTTTGTTGAGAAATGCTGTGGTAGAGAGGATTGAGGAACTTCCTGAAGTTTTGAAAAGCCAACTAAAAGACAATGTTAAGTTTGTGTTCTCTTTCCCTATGGATGAAAGCTCCGACATGACTGGTGTGGCCTGATAAGTAATATCTATGAACAGGGTGGATGTATCTTTGACTGTCACTGAGGAGTTCATAGCACTGATACCAATGAACAACACTATCACTGCTGATGACGTGCTCACTAGTCTGGTCAGGGCCCCGGAGAGGCTGGAGGTGGGCTGGAGTCATGCAGTCACTGTGGTAACCGATGATGCACATGATGATGACATAATAAAAATCGCAAGTGCCGAGAAGTTGGTCCCTGGTGTCAAAAGACTGGTAAAAGCCAAAAAGTGTCGGGCGTCAGCCAGTAAGGGAAAATATAAGTAGCTTTGCTTATAAATGTAAGTAGGTGTTTATAGCTACAATCTTAATTCTTTCAAGTGGGTCATTAATGATCAACATATGTTCAAACACAGTATGTAATATCTGTAAGAGTAGGAATCATGCTTTCTACGGCACTTAAGACTGGGTAATTTTTGTACTTCTCCTACATGAAATGTATTCTAGTCAATAGGTTGCCTGGATGGGAGAATGCTTTCTGTTTGACTTCTATTTGTTTCCGTTCTCTCTTCGGCTTCAAGTCATTTTACTTTGTGTTATTTTCTCATGCCAACAATGGGATTTCTCATCGATGGGTATTTTAGGCCTTCTTGATTGATTCAAATGATAAATCCATGAGTAGTGTAAATATCAATGTGTTAATGTGTAATTGCGTTAGATTGTTATTCGCAAAAAAACATTAGGACCCCATGAGATCTCAGTTGAAGAAATCCGGCCTGCTTCCTGGTACGAGTCTGACTTACTTGATGTACACCACTTGTAGATAATGAGCAAAACCGTGGCAGT
The DNA here is from genome assembly GCA_900302585.1 of Regalecus glesne. Taxonomy (NCBI): domain Eukaryota; kingdom Metazoa; phylum Chordata; class Actinopteri; order Lampriformes; family Regalecidae; genus Regalecus; species Regalecus glesne. Next base: position 14,653 of record OMLC01103497.1, on the reverse strand, counting down.
CCCTTTAAAGGGACTTTTTAAAATGTGAAAATATCCTTGAAACCAGTTTTGAACCATTTAGCTGACTTTCTTATCCAAAGTGACTTGAAGGTATAGTACTATGTGGTTTTCAGCTATCCAGTCTACCTTTAAACCCATAGGTGTCATGGCATACCTGTCTGTCCCCCTCCCCGTTTGGGTTGTTGAAGTAACTGTATTTGGGTCTGTTTTGGAATCCAAGACCCTGAATTAGATCAGCTTCTCTCCTGAGGCTCATAACAAAGCAGCTCTGTCCATCAGTGTTGGAGTTCAGTCAGGCAGGCAGGGGAGATGCAGAAGTTGCAAGTGAGGCCCAAGAAAAGCCCATTTATCACACCGAGACAGCCCCTGTATGCCTTCTATATATCCTTGGACAAAGCAAGTGTTTTGACGGCACATGGTACCTAGCTGAAGGCCTCAAGGTGGTGGTGTTACTGCTGATGGCCACATTCTACCCCCAGGGCACTGCTAGCTGGCTGTCCACGTGGCACATTATACACTGCCACAGTGTAGCTCTACTGCGGGTTTGGAGAGGACATATCTAATTTTATTGCCTTTTCTAGCTATCTTATGAGAAACATCTATTTTGCATGTAACGATTAGTCCCCACGTTGTGGAGGTGGACACAGATGGAACTTGAGGGATTAAGGCCAGATGCACTTCCGGGTGCCCTGTGGTGGGTTCAAACTCGCTGCCTCTGACTCCTCTGGTCCTGAAGCACACGCTCTACCACTGAGCTACTGCAGCCCTGTCCACCATGGTGGTTCACACAGGCGAGGTCTACCTCCATAGTCCACGTCCTTTCAGTTTCAGGTAGGGCATCTCTTCGCTCTATATTGATAGCTCTGGCTTCTCCGTTATTATATTTCAATTTCATGTGGCTCATTTTCCGAGAGGTGTGTACACTGTGATGTTGTTTTGGGGGGGGCTCTATGTTCGAATTCAGATTCCTTGTCAGTTCATGGGTGTCAGTCCTCCACAGCGTACCTTTTATAAAACGACTTCAGCCGTTGAGTAAGTGTGAAATCCTGTGGCCCTTCCAAGTCACACTATGTGGAGCAGGTGTAGGGGAGCATGGGTCAGAGCCATGGTACTCCCAATGTTTGAGCTGTTGTCGTAGAGAGAACATGCAAGAGGAAGGGCTACAAGTGGATGTGTGTTTTTTTCTGAAGAGGAGACACGACATTCACTGGGGTGTGCGAGATGCCTCCTGATAGCTAGTTTTCACTGTTCAGTCAAGGAGAGAGTTGTACATCCACTGTACACCACTTAAGATGGCTTAAAATCAACACGGCAAACCTGAGAACAAGCTGAGCAAATCAGAAGTTGCAACCCTTCGGCCTGAAAGCTTTGACTTGAGGTTTCACCCTACAGGTAATCTGCTGTAAGAGCAGGTGTTGGAACAAATGAAGGGACGGCTTAGCTCAGGAGGTAGAGCAGTCAGTCACCTAGTAACCAGAGATCGGTGGCTTGATGCCTGGCCCTGCAGAAACCGTGCCGAGGTGTCCTTGAGCAAAAGACTGAACTGCTAACTGGTCCCTGAGCATCGTACGGCTGCTGCTCCTGTACCACAGGATGGGTTAAATGCAGGGAACACAGTCCACCAGCCCTGGTCATGTGGAAATAAAATGACTCTAAACAATTGTCTAGTGCTCCTTGCTCCCCAGTAGTCTGCACCATGGGATTAGTGAGGAGCAGATCTACATGTTTTGAATCTAGCTAAAGTAGGGTTTCTTATGGATTTATGGAGATATCAGATGGTGCTGATGCTAAGTATGTAGTTTGGTAAAGAGCAGTAGAGTGATGGTTTCTGGAAACACTACTAGGCTGTGCAGGTTATTGTGTCCTCTTTGTTTTCTGCTCTACTCTTAAGCAGAGAAATAATAAAAAGACACCACAACTGCAAGGAGACTCCCCTGCCAAGACTGGAATTGTACACAGTTTCTAAAGGGAAGGGGTTCTATAAGAGGCATTGTGCTCTTCAGCTTCCTTCAACGGTTACTCCTCACTCTTGAATGCACTGAGCTGATCTGCATCCTCTCAATCTGTGGACATTCTGTTAAACCGTTTAATTTTGTGTACACACTTGCATGCATGGACCTGCATGTGTGTGTGCGTGCATGTCACGAGCCTGTGTGTGTTTGGAGCCCGTGGGCCATGAGAAGATGGTTGTCTTTCTTAAGGGCACACATCGTTATGAATGGAGCCTGCTTGGCAGTGTGACGAGCAGCCAACACATTTACTAAGTGCCTGGCACTGGTGTGTGTGTAGGCTGGCATTGCCCAGTAAACAGCCACTGATGACGTGACCTGAGCCGGAGCCAGCTGGAGACTATAGGGATGTTCAGATCCAAAATGCCATTCCCCCGCTCTCCAGGGTCCTCTTTGGTGAGCGCTTTCTGAATCAGAAGAAGCTTATCTTATTGATTACCACTCAAGAGTCCTCAGGATACCCAGAATGGCCTCCCACCAGCACTGGAACCTGTGTTTAACTCCATCTGTGGGAGGTAGGGTTCTGGAGGTGGCAGTGCTTACGCACAGCTCTTCAGTTGGATAGGGCAACATAGCCCTCTTACATGTAGGGCTAAATGGAATGTGTCCCACTGTTAACAACAGCCAATTTAACGGCCCTCGGTAATTGTGCCAAGTTTCTTTGAAAGTGCACTTGGGCTCTCTTGCATGTCGGGAAAGCCTACAACACAGACTTGGCGTTTTCACATGCCTCTAGGAATGGTTAAAATTGAATGCTTTGCTGTTTTAGTGCCATTCACCGTAAAAGACTGGATTTACTACATTTGCACATGATCTTTTCTTCTACTCTCCCCTGGAAGTTAATAATTGGATTAATGACTGGTTTACATTTGTTAAATTTCATAATCTGGTTCATGGGAATTGAGTATGTGGTTTGCCACTGATGTGTGTTTTCGTAAAAACCCGTTTATTATTTTAGGGAAGCTAGGTAAGGTGGCAGTGCTCACATTTAGTGGTGGGAAAATTATTGATTTATTTTGCACTTCCCTGCAAAGTGCTCTTAATTCTTGTCCCTGCTGGCCCTTCAGTGAAATACACCCTGTCCCTACCAGTCAAATCAGCTGAGTCACAGCTCATCTTCTGTTGTTGTAAGAAAAGTCATCCTCCCAGGAAATACCTCATGATGCAATCCACTGCCCACTGAAAGTGTCCTCACCCTGCTCACTTGGCTGCTTTACCCAACTACTAAGAAAAAGGCCCTCGTCTCCTTCCCCTGTGGCTGAATGGTCACAGAAATAGGTGTGTTTTTTCTAATTTGTTTAATTTTTGAAAATGTATTTTCATTTACAGAAATGGTTTTACGGTCAGGTACAAATCTTTGCAATCCTTAGCTTGTGGTTGCCTGTGATGTTGAGGATTTATTCATGCCAGTAAACATAAAAACCAAGTTATATTATTAATGTAAAGAAATTTAATGGTTTTAGCTAAATGTATTTAAAAAGACCAGTTACTGTATGTGGCTGTATATGATTTGAAAAGAAGACAAAACCCAAAGCAAAAGGGACTTATTTTGCCTGCTCAACCTTTCACTCAGGTTTCAAGCGAATCGTCTGGTGAGGATATTAAACAAGGCAACAAGTAAGCCACGGGTACACGCATGCGTCTTCTCAGTATCACATAAAATACTCATCCTGCAGAGGATGCCATGTAAGACAAACTGGGCTCATCGGTGGAAAGGTAGAACTCATTACTTGGTAGGAAATGAACAGTCAAGTGGACACTGTTGGGACTTTTGTAGAAATCCAACCAATCAAGTGTCTTTAAAAACCAAAATCAGTGTTCTCGTTTATCTGACCAGTAATGTGATGAGAATTTAATGACCTGTCTTCCTGCTGCCTTGTCGCCTCCTCTAGAATCACCCCCATCATGGTAGCAGTGATACATTCTTTGAAAGCTAAAAGTTGCATGTCTCTGGTGAAATTGTGCAATCCCACTTATTTGAGGTCAGGAAAACAAAACTAAAAAAATAGATCTTTAAGAAAATAATCTTTCAGCCTTAAAAGGTGAATTATTAATGAGGGTAGTGGAACCACTTAGAACCTCTCCTCCTCATGCTAACTAGTCATAGTAACTGGCCAGAGGTTTACAGCATGGAGACAGGAAAAGTAAGACTCACTTTCCACGGGCAAATGAATGTGGACCCTCTTCTTATTAGTGGGTTGGGCTCTTTCAGCTCTACACATTGCTATTAAGTACTTAAAGAAATAATCACACAATCATGTGATCTCTAAAGGCAAACATTGGCAGTGGAATGAGCCGAGCTGAGAAGCTCAGTGACTTCCAGCCTCTCACTGATCCAGGATGCCACTTTTCCAACAAGTCTGTTTTTCAAATATCTACCATGCTAGCTCCACCCCAGTCAACTGTTAGTCTGTTATTGTGAAGGGGAGGTGTCTAGGAGCAGCAGCAGCTCAGCTGTGAGGCATAATTCCACTTACTGCCACAACCACCTTCTCTCCTCCTACACCAAACAGGTTTTTTACTACCTACTGTATTATTGTATTGAAGTAGTATTATTGTATTGTATCTTAAGTCTGCGTTTATTAGTGTTTTGTATTGTCTTAGTTCTTGCCCACCCTCAGTAAAGCATCCTTGGGTCTTTTGAAAGGCACTATATGAATTTCCATTATTACAAGCTGGAGTTGTGACAGCTCAGTGGTTAGTGCGCTCGCTTTGGGAGCTGACAAGCCAGAGGGAGCAGGTTTGAATCCACCACGGGGCATCAGGAAGGGCATCCGGCCTTAATCACCCAAGCTCCATCCAAGCCATGTGTCCACCCCGACAACGTGGGGACTCATTGTTACATGTGAAACAGGCCTCTCATTATTATTATTATTACAAGCTCACAGAACAGAGCTACTGAGAGCTGGGTAGTGTGTAAAACGAGTCTGTCCTCGGTCACAACACTTGTTACCAAGTTATAAATCACATCTGAAAGTAATGTCAGCACATCTGTTTGTTGGGAGTTTCATGAAATGAATTTCTATGGCCAAGCAGCCGTATGCAAGCTTAGGATCATCATGTACAAGTGTCGGCTGCAGTGGTGCAAGGCACACTGCCATTTGTCTTTGGAGCAACATCTAGAATGCAAATACACCATATCTAGCTACTTGGCAAGTTCTCATCATATGAAGTATCAGGACAGATGGATTGATGGATGATGAACCTTGAAAAGGCTGCAGCAGTAGTAGGGAACAACTAACCAGGCATCGTAGCCCCGACACATTGTTGCACCCATTACAAGTCTCCCAGGCCCTCCCAGGTCACATATAGAGAAAAGGAGAAAAAAAGACATCATTCAGCAGAGAAAAGATGTGTGAGAGAAGAGAACAGTCTGCATTAGTCAATACCATATGCTCTATAATGTATAACCTTTTCAGCAGGGCAGTGCTTAGTAAATTAATTGAGACAGAAACCCACCCACCATGCAGTACAGGTGGTGAGTCATATAACGTAAAGTCAACTATTTGTAGATCAAGGTAAAAATATGAGTCTTATTTTCAGATTTAAATGATTCTAAAGATTCTGATTGTCCGACGCCAGCGAATGGGGCCTGAAAGGAAAAGGCCCTGCCACCAGCTGACCTTTTTTGAACCATGGGCACACAGAGGAGCCCTGTATTTTCAGAGCAGAGTGTGTGCGATGGAATGTATGGCTTTAGGAGATTAAACGGGTATGATGGGGCAAGCCCATTGAGGACTTTATAAGTTCACAGAAGCACCTTGAAGTCTGATCTAACATCAACAGGGACCCAAGGAAGAGAGGCAAGAATTGGTGTACTAGCATGTGGCAGACCTGAAAAAAGAGAACATTTCAGTAATCAAGTCAACTTTATTACAGAAGATGTCGAGAAAGTCTTGGGGAGTGTTGGGAAGCTAATAGATGGGTGCTTTTCAATAAGTTTATTTATCGTCAAAGAGAAATCTGGGATTATGTTTATTAGCATTGACTCACTACTTTAGCAGCAGCTAAAGCACGCTTGTATTTCAAGAAGCACTCATCCAAATATAGTTAAAAACTATATTTGATTTTCACTATTTACACGCCAGTCTTCTACAGGCCTGCTAAATAGTGCATGTCTCATCATTAAACTAGGATGTAGGCTTCTTTAATTTTTTAGTTCTGGTAGTGAGAGGTGCAACTGAATCAAGGAGACTAGAGGGGGCCACATTTAAGTCACTTTAGAGATTTTCCTCAGTCAGTGGCTACAGTGAAAGGAGCTAAGACCTCAAGTAGCTGCTGGCTAAATGTAGCTAGTAACTACCATGGTCTTCACTTCATCCTGCATCTCCTTGTACTCCCGTCTATCTACTGTCTTCATCTCTCTGCCTCTCCTTCATCTTCACCAACCTCTTCCTCTGTCTACTCTACTGTACTTCCTGATTCCACCACCAGGTGTCCTTGTCTTCCTTCCTCTGTCCAGTTGACACACCAAGTACCTTCCTAGCTGTCTCCCTCACTATGTCTGCAGTGGTTGTCCAGCCATCCAGCAACTCTTCATCACCACCCAGTGTCTGTCTGAACTCCTCCCTGAACTCCACACAACAGTCTTCCTTCTTCACCTTCCACCATTTGATCCTTGGCTCTGCCTTCACTCTCTTCCTCTTCTGCATCCAGTCATCCTACAGACCACCATCTGATGCTGCCCAGCTACGTCCTCCCCTGTCACAACTTTACAGTCTCCGATACCCTTCAGATCAGATATAGTTCACCTTTGTATGTTTTCCTCCACTCTATGTCCCCCTGTGTTCCTCTCTCTTCTGGAAATATTCACCACAGCCATTTCCATCCTTTTCACATCATCATCCACCATCTGTCATCCACATTCCTCTCTTTGACATCATACCTGCCCATTATCTCATCATCACCTCTGATCCCTCCCCCAACATGTCTGTTAAAGTCACCTCTCTCTCTCTCTCTCTCTCTCTCTCTCCTCCTTGGGTACACTCTCCAACACTTCATCCAGCTCTCTCCAGATTATTCTTTCTCTTCCATCTTACACCCAACTTGTGGGGGATATGTGTTGATAACCTTCATCATTACACCTTCAATATCATCACTCTGTCTGACACTCTCTTCACCTCCAACACACCCTTAACATACTCTTCCTTCAGGATCACCTTTAGCCCACTTCTCCTCCTATCTTTAACATAGTAGAATAGTGTGAACTCACCTCTGATGTTCCTCTCCCTACTCCCTTACCATCTGGTCTCTTGCACACACAGTATATCCACCTTCCCTCTCTCCATCATGTCAGCACCTCTCTCCCTTCACCAGTCATAGAACCAACATTCAATATTCTGACTCTCACCTCTACCCTCCTACCCTGCCTCCTCTCCTGCTGTCTCTGGACATGCCTCACTCCTCTCCTGCTCCTTCCATGTGGAGATAATGGTGACATGTGAAATAGACCTCTCTCATTTGCATTGGTCTAAATTAGTTGAAATGAACTTCACTGTCCCCAGTAACTTTTAAAACCCAAACTGCGCAAGAAACACAGGAAAGAGAAAAAAACAAAAAACCATTGAGAGGGAAAAGTTTTCTTTGCTAGTCCCCAGGGTTGGAAAAAACTCTCATTTGTATTGTTTGGTGTGGCTGTCAAGAGTGTCACTGTTGGTTTTTAGCTTCAAGTCCCTGGGCAAAAGACTACAGTTGCTTGGACTGAAACTCTCTTGGATGACATCTGATCCTCTGTTTTAGTCTCAACTGTTGGCCTGGTAGAGCCCTTAACTTTCATCTTTCACAGCACATTTGAGAGAGAGGTGAATGAAATGGTTCTAAGATGCCAGAGGGCCTTCCTGATGAATTCCCCATCTCTTCACAGTAACTTCTCCAGTGAGGCAAGCCAAGCCAACCTCTACGGACCGGCAAGCCAATCTGAGGCCACTGAAGCAGCAGTAGCAGGAGGAGTGGCTCCTCCCCCTTGCTCTTCATCTTCACCTTCCTCTCCTTCATCCTCTGCAGCATCCGCTTTCTGCCCTATCATCCCCTCCTCCCGACACATTGTGGAGCGGCAGCCCCGGATGCTTAACTTCAGGGTGGAATACCGACAGCGCTCTGTGGAGGTGGTTCTAGAGGAGGCCAGCAGTGTTGGTGAGCCATGCACGCACACACACACACACACACACACACTCACACACAAAATCTTGTACTTCTATCTTTGTGAGGACTTTTCATTGACTAGATTCACTCCCTAGCCCTTAACCCCAGTCATAAAACTGCATGTCTAGCCTTAACCCATGCCCCTCCGAATCATAACCTTAAAATAGACCCTTAAAGAAGTGAGCACTGGGCAAAATGTCCTCACTTTGTAAAGATGTCCTCACGCTGATAGCTAAAAAAAACTCAAATTGGTCCCAACAAAGATAGAGTTATAAGTCCACAAACACACGGATGCACACGTGTGTTTAGGAAAGAATTGTAATACACTGCCGTCTAGTGGATAAATCCACAAAATAAAGTCACACTGAAAAGACTTTTTGAGCGTATATTTCATTCGCACTTTGATGTATCTCCGGTTGAAACGGAACTTTAGGGTGGGTGGAGAATCCCTACTTCCTCAAAGTAGATGAAATTGAACTGCTGCACAACCCAATGCCAACTGAGTTTTGGAGGCTTGTTAGACTAGAAAAGTGCTATAGAAGCACAAGTCTGTTTACCATTTACCAATTTTTGCATCCAAAAATGCAACATTGTAACATTTTCTTTTGTCACACTTTTATAGATATATTCACAACTGACTGTTTAAGAGAGGGGTGAGAGAAATGGTTCACTTTTTAAATGAACTAGTGTATGGAGAGGTGTAATTCATGTCATTGGTTTGAAACTCATTGCATCCCCACAACCACAGTTTTCTAGGAAGTGGAAGCAATGTGTGCTGATATGAAAATACAAGATTGAACAACTTTTGTTTATTTTTCCTTTACGCTTTTACGATGGGCATGGACAGCTGATTAAACATGTGGGAAATATTTGTTTCATTCAAGCATGTTTGTAGCGTTCCTTTCCTAATCTTTTACTTCTCTCACAGGGGAAATCAAGCAGATTCTTGAGACAGAACTTGGTGTCCCAGTGTCCAAAATGCAGCTGAAGGGTTGGAAGAGTGGAGATGTGTCTGACAGTGTGAGTTTTTTACCATCCTAAATGATAGTCATGGAAATGTACTTATGGTTTATAATATCTTTTGAAAAGACATGATCTGTGTTCTTAACATAGGTGTGGACAGTCTTCCTTTGTCAGATATCTTTAAATGGCAGATTTTTGTAGCGTTAAAACCCAACACAAGCCCTTTGGTGGAGGCTTGTGATATTCACGGTGCCTTTCTGTGCCACAATGGCACACTTTTTCCCCATGGCTCAGCTGGCTGGGAATAGAGCCCCTAAACCAGGACAACAGGATTAGTCAATGAATACTGCAAGGGCACACTGCCTTCCTCAAACTGACAATGCTACTTGGAACAAGTCATTCCCAATGAAAATGGATTTCCAGTCACATTACAGCTGTGCGTATTCAGCAACATCCCTCATTGTGGGATGTATCTGGCCAGTTTACTGCCAAATTATCTGGGCAAATAACAGTTGATGGAGTTAATTTGAGATATGTTAACTGGGGGCTGCGGTAGCTCAGTAGTAGAGTGTGCACTTAGAGCACTGACGAGCCAGATTTTGCATTTTTTTTATCCATCGTGGAGTGTCAGTAAGAGTATATGGCCTTGATCCCCCATGCTCCATCTAAGTCTGTCAGCCCCCACAGCATGGCGACTAATGACATGCAAAAATAGACCTCTCATTTCAATATCTTAACTGTTCTATGTGCCGTAATCTGCACTAATTCTAAAAGAAAAAGTCATGTTTTTTAAGTCCATCCATCCTTTATACCCACCACTCATATTGGTAGGCTTCATTTCCACAGTTATCAGTTTGTTTATTCATTCTGGATACTCGCCATATAGACTTAAATGCAGCTAATCAGGGAAAAATCCACCATCCTTGTTTGGTGCAAAACAATTGTCCATGGTTCAGCCAAAGCAAACATGATGCCTCAGCAGTCTATCGTAGCAAATTTGAGTGGTCATCGTTTTTTATTGCTGAATTTCCTCCTAGTTTGTTTTCCGGTGATGTGGTTGAGTAATCGCCTGCAGACTATCTTATAGGAAGAAGCCCCGAAATGACTGTTAAAACAACTAAATTTTTTAAATGATTGCACAAATGGGCTTCATATTGTAGACTACTGTCGCATTATGTTAGCCTTGAGTGAAGTGTGACCCCCCCCAAAATGAGGATTTTGATATGTCCCAAGTAACTGCATTGGGCTCTATATGGCAAGCCTTAGCTGTGTACTCAAAATGAAGAAGAGGATGAATGACCTGAAAATTGAACCTACTTATCAAAATCAACTTTATTGCTTAAAGTTTGCGTATGCACCTGAGGAATTTGACTCTGGTTCACAGCAGCTTTTAGGATTTGAAGATATGACTTTCACAAAAAAGACAACCCCCGCCCCCCACCGCCCCCCAAAAAAAGAAAGAAATGGAGGCAAGCATGTTTATATAACGGGTATCCCCTGGTATCCCAGAATAGGTAAGCCCAAACTGCTCTCTGGGCGCTGCAGCTACCTACTGCTCCTATACAATAGGATGGGTTAAATGCAGAGGACACATTTCATTACAAGGACAAGAATACAATCTTGTACATATCTTGTTCCAATGGCACCTGTCAAGGGGCAGCAAGTAAACAACCAGTTGAATTGTTGGAAACAGGAAAATGAGCAGGTATAAGAATCTGAGTGACTTTGACAAGGGCCAAATTGTGATGGCTAGACAACTGGGTCAAAGCATCTACGAAATGGCAGGTCTTGTGGGGTGTTACCAGTATCCCCCCGGCTATGCAATTGGCAGCCCTTGGGACAGGTTTGGGCCTTGAGGTGAATTGTCCTGGCCCTGTGAGTAGTGTTAAAAAGTAATCTTTGGCCAGGCCCTTCAGGTACTTGCGATACGTTCTTGCTAGCACATAAGCCTGGTTAGCCAAACAAAATATCTTTCTACTTTAAAAACATGAAAAATTGACCCTGAGAACAGGCAGTTCAACAATGAATGGGCAGAAAAGTGTGCTTTCATATCTGTCCATGCCAGGCCCGTGTGTTCACTCTGTAACAGTACATATCACTTTGTAAAGAACATAATGTGAGAAGGCACTTTGAGACAGCTCATGCCAACTTTGGCATTATTTCCCCACTGGGGTCTGAGCTCACTGGCAGGAGACTTTGGGGCTAACTTCATGCTACAAGCCAAGATTCGACACCGTTTCTGGCTTGTACAGAGCAGCAGGGAGCTACACCAGCATCACTACAAGTGGCGTGGACATTAGACAAAAAGAAAAACCCCTTTACACCCCCAGAGACTGTCAAGGAGTAAATGCTAGCATCAGTTGAGGAGCTACTTACAGATGAGAAAACCTAAAATATAGCTCGAATGATTCAGTCTTAAAATTCCAATATTAGACACTTCAACCACAAGGAGAGCAGGTGTTTTTTAGACTCTTTCGGACAAATGGTGGGAGGTGGTGGATGTCTGTTGTAAAGGATGAAACATCCTCTTTGAATGTGGAAATGCCCTGATGCACTGATGCTGTTGTGCATTTACAAAATACAATATATGCACCCTCTATCATGTTGCTGTAGGCCTGCTTTACTGTATCTGTAATTTATATTATTTGCCATATTCCAAGCCATTTTTCTCTGGCCCCCTTATTTGGGATCCTTTTCTTGAACCAGCCCCCATTCCAAACTAAGTGAATAGTCCTGCCATATGGACTGGTCAGTACTTACCAAAAGTGTTCCATGGAAGGATGACCAGCGAGCTGGCACAGGATCATGGGGTACCTGAGGCACATTTATGAATGTGGGGAGAGGGAGCTAGCCCGTCTGGTCCAATTCCATAGAAGGATATCTGTTGCTCAAATTGTTGAAGTACTTGATGCTGGTGATGATAGACTGGTTTCAGATCACACAGTGCATCACCAGCTTGCTGCATAGCTACAGACTGATCAGGGTGCCTATGAGGATCCTTGTCCACTGCCGAAACCGTGTACAAAGAGCACCTGAGAATCAGAACTGCACCATAGAGTATTGGTAGGAGTTGGTCTGGTCTGGTGACTCACATTGTGTTTTACATGGCCAGGAGCATGTGAGTCATTTACCTGGGAAGAAGGCAAGTCAGTGGAGACGGTGTGACGCTCTGGACAATGTTCTGCTGTTACACCATGGGTCCTGGCATTCATGTGGATGTTATTTTGACACATGCCACCTATATAATGATAATAATAATAATCTCTTTTATAGGGACAGTACATATTAATGAAAATTTAGGATTTAAATATACCCGGTTTAGCCACAAGGTAATAATTCATCTGTTGTCCCAAGCAGTTATGGGTTCAATATCAGGCTCAAGGGCGCTTCCAACAGGCTTTCTGAAGGATCCGGGGATCAAACCACCAATCTTCCA